>CAUYRT010054200.1:0-52182 GCA_963574885.1 Lepilemur ruficaudatus | reverse complement strand
TCAGCTTAGCTCACAGCAACCTCAAACTCCTGGGCTCAAGCAATCCTTCTGCCTCAGCCTCCCAAGTAGCTGGGACTACAGGCACGCGCCACCATGCCCGGCTAATTTTTTCTATATATATCTTTAGTTGGCCAATTAATTTCTTTCTTTCTATTTATAGTAGAGACGAGGTCTCACTCTTGCTCAGGCTGGTTTGGAACTCCTGACCTTGAGCGATCCGCCCGCCTCGGCCTCCCAGAGTGCTAGGATTACAGGCGTGAGCCACCGTGCCCGGCCGCCCTATATGTCTTAAGACTGAGTATTTCCAGAGTACTGTCTTATGCCTTGGAAAGGAGATAACACTGAAGGCAAGAGAGAAACATGTTGTGTTACTTGGTAACATTGTGGCAAAATTAAATACCTACTACACTCCAAAATAAATGACAGCCAAGAATGATATTAGTTTGCTTCGCATCTTTGAAAACTCATTAGTATCCCACTGGGTTTAGTGGGAGATAAAATTGAAGCTTTGTTTATGTGCTGTGTTAAGCCCCTCCCTGAAGGTATCCATCTTCAGCAGTCAGATTGTCCTGAGATCCAGTTGCTTAGTGGTTACTGGTCCAGTTAAGTTGTGTTAACTTGGCTCTTATACTGAGGAAATGGGGAATGGAAATGGATGCACAATCCTTATATCTTGTCTAATATGATTTTGGAAAGAAATAGAATTATGAACTATTTCCTTAAATCTTGCTTAAATGTCCCCAATGAAAGCTTTGAGATTGGTTATGATTTTCTGGAAAAAGCATAGGGATGGAGCTCATCCAATTGTTGAGGGTTCCATTGCCAGTTGGCAAAGATGATTTACATTGTATAAGCATAGGAGATCTCTTGGTACAAAAGTGAGCAGCACCTATTCTGTCTTGATGGGAGCAGTGAGAAAAGTGGTGCTTGGGAATTGTAATTGGGGAAGAAGAGCTTTATCTGCTTTTCTTTTCTTCCTTTTCTTTGGGACAAACCAAAGCAATGAGAATGGGGAAGGTCAAGAGAAGAGGCATGTCTAAATGACAGTTTTAAGGATGAACCAACTCATTCAAAAACTTGGGACATTGTGAGAGTATGGACTGCACAATTCTGTGTCCAAACTCAGAAAAATGCTTTTATAACTGTAATAAAGAAATCCAGAGGCTTGTACTTGGTGATATTTGCCCTTCATTAGTCAAGCCAGTCTCTGGAGAAAGATTGAGAATCTCCAAACTGGAGCCGAGATTTTTTTTCTGTCTTCAATATTTTAGTCATCGCATGTTGGCACATACTCTGAAAATTCGTTCTGGATGAAACTCCAGGTAAGTAGGAAAAATGGATAGCCAAGCATTGAAGACACATGCATCCTTGCAAATATATGGGCGTATTGATACTGTGTAAATTTCCGTGCCAGGACACATGCCAACAGTTTAATGATGTATATAGCAAAGTCCCTGGTTAGCCCCATTCAGAAACCCTAAAATGAGTTGCAAGACTGAAAATATCGGAGTTGAAGGCCAAAAACAACGATCATGTTACCTAGGGTCTCATGAATAATTCAGCAGAGTTTAATGCTTTTTCCATGGTGAAAATAAAAGTTGAAATATTTGGCATAATGTAGGCAAATTATGCCCCCCTTTTGGGAGGGTGGTTGGTTATGAGGAATGTGAGGAAGGATGGAGAAAAATAAGGAATCTTTTCATATTTCTTTTAAGCAAATATGTGGAATCTCTCAACATTCCACCTCTAAAGAATTAAATGTATAAAAATTCAAGCTGGAGTTTTAAAGGTGTTTTCTTTGAATACTCACTAATAGCTGAAGACTGGGGCTTGAGAAACACTTAGAAAAGTGCCCCTAAAGTCATAGAAGAGTTGTGAGAGAAATACCAAGAGAAAAGGAATGTCTGATATTCTTGGTGATAGGAAGCCCAAGGGGTGTTGGTCTATTTCAGGAACATAATAGTCCTTAAGCATGAACAAAAGAGCATATGGATGTTCTTAAAAGTTGTGTGCAAATTGAATTACTATAAATCTAAGCATAATTTAAAGGCATTAAGAAAACATTATAACAAGACCTAGAATTACTTTTCATAAAGGGAGTATATTTCTTTCTCTCCAGTTTAATTTTTAAATCTAGGTATTAGCATAATGATTTAACTTAAATTGAGACCTCTGCTATCCAAGGATAAAGCTCTGGACTTAAGACTTAAGTTCTTGCCTGTTAAATAGGTGAATTCTCCTATTTCTTTATACTTTTCTCCTAAAAATAATGAGAAAATAAGTGAGTTAATAGAATCTAAGAATGTATGAATTGGAAGGAGCTTAGAGATCATCTAGTACAGGTTACTTATTTGACAGAAACTAGACCTAGAGAAGGTATGTGACTTGTTCAAAGTTGCTGCTAATATAATAAAAGAGAAGGCAAATTATTATGAATAGGGCAAAAAGAACCCAAAGAAGAAATTCTTGTTTATTAAAAATATATGGGAAAGGACACAGACCAGGCTGTCATGTCCCATTTCTTTCATCCTCTATGCTTTTTATTGCCTAACATATGATGAGATGCCTGGAAGTTCAGCTGCCATCTTGGGCTGTGTTAACTCACTGAAGAATAATAGATAGAGCCCTGCATTCCTAATGACATTATCAAGCTGTTTCACCAAGTATGCTTGTCCCAATTCCAGAACATTGGAGTTCTTCTGGATATCATGGACAAGGTAATTCCATACTGAGCAACCTAAAAGTTGAGCAAAATTTTATAAATCATTTTGAAGTCACTGGAGAACTAATAAGGCAGTAAGGCATTATGGGTCCAAGATCTTGGAAAACAAGGAAACTCAAAGTAGCATTGGGACAGATTTTCCCCTAGGGGCATCTTCTGATTCTGGATGAGGCAGCTGAGAGGCTAGAAACCTAGCAAAACTTTTATACATTCATGGGGCTAGGGGTTCAAAATTGAATTTAGGATTTGCCAAGGAGGGTGGGACTTGGTAAAGATCTTTGGCTTTGGGTTGATACTCTGAAGGGCTGAACTTTAGGATTAAGCGTGAGCAGGAAATTGACTAGACTAGCTCTCATAGGGACTGAGACCTAGCTTCATGTCCTCTTACTCCTTGATTGGTTTGAGGATCTTGACTGATGGCCGGTTTCACATTTCAGAAGTAAAGGAAAATCCTCTTTGGAGAAGTCTTAAATTATTTTTATAACTTCTATAATTTTTCATTTAAAATTCCCAGTATGCAATCAAAAATAGCCAGGCATATGAGGTAACATGACAATATGATTTGAAACCAAGAGACATAATAGACAATAGAAACAGATCCACAGAGGATCCAGATAATGGTATTATCAAATATGGATTAAAAAATAATTTTGCAAAATATGTTTAAGGGTAAGATAAAAATAAGATTGATAATTTTGACAGAGAACTGGAAACTAAAAACTGAATAAAATGTCAAGTATAAAATTAAAAAGTATAATAAATGAAAGTAAGAATTTAGTGGATGGGTTTTATTTAGAGTGGATATAATTGAATAAAGAATTAGTAAACATGTGATATATTAAAAGAAAATATCCTAAAGGAAACACAGAGACAAAAATTATTTTTAAAAATAGAGAAAATATATTAGAGATACAAGAAACCACACATAGAAAAGATCTAATGCATTAGCAATTGGAGGCCCAGAAGGAGAGGACAGAGAGACAAAGACAGAAACAGTATTTAAAGAGGTAATGTTAAGTGTTTCCTAAAACTGCAAAAGATATCAAACTACAGAATCAAGGAGCACTTTGAACCTATACAGGATAAATCCAGAAAACCAGGCCTAGGCACATGATAGTAAAACTGACTGAAAAACAAAGACAGAGAAAAATTTAAAGGCAACCAGAGAAAGAAGGACATTTAACTTTAATGGAGAATCAATAAGAATGACAGATGAATTCTCAATAGAAAAAAGGGGAAGCCAGAATAAAAAGTGGATTGATATCTTCAAAATAAAGAACAAAATGCTCAAATAAAATTATATGCACAGTGAACATATTCTTTAAAATTGAAGCTGACAAGTTCTTCCATGCAAATATGACTTGGGAAAATTTTAACAAAAGGGACTGATGATGAACATAGAATACATTTTAAGATAGATGTAATGACTAAAGCAAAGGTAAGGATAAGAGTGGAAGAATAATGTGTATGAATTGTATGTGTTCTGAAAAATAGAAATAAAGCAAATAAAAATGGGAGAAGGGGAGGAAGACAGGTGGAAAGGGGAGAATAGAATAAGATTGTCACAAAATTAATAAATAAGTGAGTGTAAAAGGAGTCATTAAAAGCTGACAAGCCAAATAGTAGGAGAGTAAGTAAAGGAAAAAGGAAGCTAAGGACATCATAAAAAGTATTAGTATGAAGATAACCACTAGACAAAAATACAAATTTCCCTGAATGAAAAAAAAAGCAAAGAAAACAAATCACAGAGTGAATGAGTGAATATAACATAATAGAAACAGCAAAAATAATGTAAAATAATGTGACAGATTCAAGACTGAATATATCAGTAATGTAACAATACAAATGAGCCGAAACTCCCTGATAAAAGGAAAATGTTTTCAGATTGGCTTTCCGGCAAAAACACAACTCTGGTGTATACAAGAGACATACCTAAAACAAAAGGATTTAGAAAGGCTAAAATTAGTAGTATGACTAAAAGTCATACAAGGATGCTCTTAGCAGCATTAATCGTAAGACCCAAGCAGCTACCAAAATGCTCATTGGAGGCAGAATGAATAAATATAAATTGTAGTATATCCATACGGTGGAACACTGCTGTATATAAGGAGAATATATGAATTAGAACTACATATAACAACATGGATCAGTTTCTTAATCGTAAGAGTGAAAGAAGCATGAAATAGGAGTATAGAGTATATGATTTCATTTATGTGAAGTTTCAAAACAGGCAGAACCAATCTATGGTGATAGTAATCAGGATCTTGGTCACCCTTGGGGGAGGGTAATGACCGGAAGGGAACTCAAAGGGGCTTCTGGAGTGCTGGTGTGGCCTGTTTCTTTATCTGGGTGCTGGTTGCATGATTTTGTTTACTTTGTGAAAATTCTTTAAGCTGGATACTTAAGAGTTGTGGTCATTTCTTTATGTATGTTACATTTTAATAAAAGGCTTACATTTAAACATATGAACTGTTTACAAGCAAAAGACAAGGTGCCGGGTAAAGTCCCATGTAATATTGGACTTACAGTCATCAGAGAGAGTGATTTTTTTATTCCAATTTATATGAACACTGCCTCTAGCCTCTCAAAGTCCATTTCCTTTTATTTCCTTTTCTTTATGATACTGCAGGGTTGCTCTCTAGATTTGTTTTTTCCATCTCCAAATTGTAAGTAGAGTCCAGAAAAACAGGATAGAGAATTTAGAAGTAGATCTAAATACACACAGGAATTTGGCATTGAGTAAACTATGGCGTTTCAAATTGGCAGGATGGGAGAGAGAAATGGATTTTTCAATAACTGGTTTTGAGACAACCGTGTAGCCATTTGGGAAAAAAATTAAATTGGATCCCTATCTTTCTCCTTATAGGAAAGTAAATTTTATATTGATTAAAATATTCACACGTAATACAAAACTATAAAATATTAAAATAAAACATGGGAGTATTTTTTTAAACCATGGATATAATCTAAGCATGACAGAAAATTTGGAAGCTATATAAAAAAAGATTGATAAATTTTAAAAGTTCTGCGTGGTTAAAAATATATCATAAAGCCAAAAGATGAACTGGGAAAACTAATTGCAGCACATAAGAAAGGGCTAATTTCCTTTATAGATAAAGTGTTCACACAGCCAACAAAAAGTCAAAAAAGATTAGTAATTCTAAACAAAAAGTAAGCAAAGAGCTTGAACTGTTGTTTCAAACAAACAAACAACCACAAAGACTTAATTGCAACATACAGATGTACGGACATAGGAAATAAATGATGCCTGATCCCACTTATAATAGAGGAAGACAAATTAAATTATAACTACAATGTGTAATCATTTTTCACATATTAGATAAAAACGTTTGCTAATACGTTGCATTCTCAGGATACAGGGCAGCAGGAAGTCTCATACATTTTTGGTTGGGCAGTATCAGAAAGAATTTAAATGTACCCTTTGACTTATCAGTTCCTTTCCAAGACTTTATTCTACAGATATACCTATGTCTGCATTCATTACTGCATTGTTTATGGTGGCACAAAATTGGAAACAATGTCAGGGACCATCAAAAAGGGACTGGTTTAATAAATGAAAGCGTGGCTATCTAGTGGAATGCTGTATAGCCAAAAGAAAGTAGGGGAAGATTGATATGTACTAATATGAAAAATCTCCAAGATACACTATTAAATGAAAAAAATGTGGTATATGAGCCATGTTTTCAAAAGGGAAGGCACAAATGCACAGATGCTTCTGTACACATAGAATATTTCTGGAAGGATATGCAAGAAAATAGTAACAATGGTTTCCGCAGAGGTATAGAACTTTGGGGCAGGGCAGGGATGGGAAGGAAACTTACTTTTCATTGTTTACTGTTTTGTATTGTTTGAAAGTGTTTCCCCCAGGTGAATGAATGGTATGCCCATTTAGGAAAACAGAAGACAAAACCAGCAAAACCAAACTACTTGTACAGTCCATAGTGATTCTTAGCAAAGATGCTGTTGGCATTTTGGGACTGTTCCACACATTATAGGACATTATGTTCCCGGCCCTTTGCACTAAATGCCAGTAGCACTACTCCAGACTTTGTGGCAAACAAAAAGTGCCCCTGTTGATTTCTAAACATGGAGGGTGTGGAGTGGGGTGGTGGTGCTGTTTGAGTCTAAAAGAATCTAACTTCTCTTCAAGGTGTTCCAGTTCCCAGGGTCTGGCAGAGTCTTCACCAACATGGACAGCTGTAGACCTTTACTTAGAAGAAAACTTAAATGAACTTCCTTTCTTATAGCTCATGGTTTTCAGTCCATCCTAGTAGACTGGATCAGCGACTGGTCAGGGAGCTCTAACCAGGCAGCGTTGCACCTTTGTGGAGAGAGTTATGGTGCTCAGGTGTTGGTAACAATGGGCAAGAGTCCCTTCCCCTAAAAAGCATGGAGGATTGGTCCATATTTCTGTGGTGTGCTTTTTAGCTTTTTTTCTAATAAAAAAATCCTACCACACAATTCTCTGCCAACAGATTTTCCTGAACTGGAAAGAGCAGATGTTTCTGTTGGAAATGGGCATCTGTCTCTCCCCGTACAGTAATGCGTGCTTCCAGCAAGCCCAGGCCCATGTAACACTGAATTAACATTAGGGCGCTCTCTCATGAGACTCATGGTGAAGAACCTGTAAGACCCTGGTCTTCTAGGAAGCCATAAGGAAAACAGAAATGGAGGGTGAGCTGAGATTTCCTCATGCAAGGGGGAGTGGTGCTCCTGTCCTGTCTGCTTGGCAGTAACCAACAGCTGCTTCTGGCCCTCCCGAAACAGGAGGCAAGCTACTGAGACACTAGAGAAGCCCTGCGTGTTTAGGTTTCTATTGTATTTGGGCCTTATAACCCTGACACACCCAGGGGTTAAAAAGCATCCAAGTAGAAATCTTTCTTCTCAGAACATACCCAGAAATACTGATTCTCTATTTTGAGTACTTTCTTGTGCAGTGCACTAACCAGGTGCCTTCTGTTATAAATTATTTTTTCTGCAGTCTAAGTGTGCACACTAAAGCATAGGAGATCCCCACCCTTTCCTAACCCCCTAGGTTTTCGTCGTCTTCTTTTTTGAAAAGGCTTCCTACCTCCTACCCTCACCAAGGAGTGGAGCACCCATGCCTAGAGCACTCCCTTGAAGCATTCAGGATAGTGTACTTGTTGATTTAAAAAATAACGTATATTGCTTTTTTCTGATTAGAAAAGCTGCATATTTATCATAGACAAATTTTGAAAATACAGAAAAGCAAAATGAAGAAAATAGTTATCAAGAAAGATGATACCCTTTTCTTTTAAGCCATCATTTTCTCTCTATCTTTGCAGCTACAAACTCCTGTGTTCCACATTTTACATCTTACAGTAGCTGGGAGTTGGCACACAGATAGCTGGAATGATGTATCCCTGGAACTGACCGGAACTCACTGGAACTGACTGCATTCTGAGAGTACTGAAATACAGCAGACAGCTCCTTGGCTTTGCTTTGAAGCCTTGCAGAATGAGAGAATACCCTGCATCTCTGGTGGATATCTCCCAAGAAGAGTGGTTTCTGGAAGGAATGAGCAGGAGTGTTGTATGCTATACTGTGTAGGAGTCTTTCCTCTCTAAGCCTCGTCAGCTTTTGATTTTGGACAGGGGAAGAAGATATCTTGGGATTTGTATTTTCTACCAGAATTCAAGCTCTGTCACCCTGATTCTCCCTCTGTGTCCTTGAGTTTTTAAAGTGGAACCTCTTTGGTGTGAAATACTGGCTGTACTGTTGCATTTTTCAGAGTAAAATTTGGATCCAGAGTGAGGCTCCTTTTCCCTAAAGAAACTCTCTGGACCTTTGCTCTTGGCTAGTTGCTGGCAGATACTGACAGTAGGAATAAGTGTCAGAGAGGTCTGATGTCATTTCAGTTTCAGATTGACCCTGGACCCCCTCTGAGGACACAGCATTGTGTAAACTCAAAAGAGATTGTCCTAATTTTGATGACCCTTGGAGTTAAGACTTTTGGGGGAGCTTTTCATTTTTGTAAAAACCCTTCTGTGAGTTGTCACTGTATTGAGAATGAGAATTTATTAGCCTTTCCAGTTGATGCCATTTTTATGACATCAGACTATGTGCTTCTATAATACAAAGACAACTGGATGTCGGGTTTGAGAGTGTAGACACTGTGGGGCAAGGAGCTGGTAGACTTCCCTTGTTCCCAGTTTCTTTGATTTTTTTTTTTCCTCTATCCCTTCACTCTGTCAGTCCTGATGCCTTAGTATCTCTTCTTAGATCTCAGATCTTTTTTTTCTATTTCTCCCTCTGAAAATTCTGTATCTTTCAGAACAAGATAAAGGAAAAGGGAAACGGGCTTATTAATAAGTATGGTGGTTTAAAAAAAAATCTTAGTGAATAACCTCTCCTGTGAATTATAATTTCTCAGAGAAGGATATGATGTAAAGATTCTTTCTCTCACCCTCCTGCCAGACATCTCATCCAGAAGCATATATTCTTGAACTTTGCTGGCAACCACCTGATTTCTCTGCCTTGGCCCTTCCCACTTTCCTCTTTGTCTATTCTTGGGTTGGAAGGGGTGGCAAATGGGTCCAAAGACACTGTTAAGAGTGACTTTTAGGTGGGCATATGTCCTTTATTATATATCTCTAATCAAGAGCCTCTACTAAATTTTTCCAAAAGTCCCCTCTTGGTACATGAATAGGAGCCTGCTGTGTTTGGGATTGGATGGGGCTCTGACCAATTGGTTTACTTTTTTTTTTTTTGTCTTTCGCCACAGGGCATAGTAGTAGGTGCTCAGTAAAGATTTGTTGGATTGAAGTGGTTTAAATTAAATATGATTTGTATGTAATTTTATATTCAAATAAAGTCTGTTCCCAGTCTGAGTTACTTTTCAAATTATGTACCGCTACTCTGAAGATTGTCATTTCCTGAATTTTCTTTTCTTTGTTCCTTTTCACCCACTTGCTTCCATTGTTCCAAATTTAGGCATATTGGAAGTGAGACTAGGTGGGTGTGGAAATAACTTTGTTGAATTAAATTGTTCAGTCAGGGGAAGGTGGGGGGATGGCTAAAGCCATCAGAATCTTTTCTATGGGCTTTAGGGTCAGAAAATGGAAATGGGTAGAGCAGAAAGGACAAAAAGTGACAGGAATACCTTGCTTTGCTTAAAATCTCAATTTTCCTGAGAGCAGCCATGGGCAGTGTGGTGAATGCAGGTCTTCTGATGTCCTTGGGTTTAACCCCCACAGAGAACAGCTCTGTGGGTTGGGGTGGGTGATACTTTTCCCTCCAGGGGCCTCCCCAGTGCACTCTAGGCCTGCAACAGCCCTTTCCTCTTCTCCTTCAGCTCTTGGCACTTGATTTCCTGTGTCCTTTCCTGGTACCCCCACCTCATGAAAGTGAGGTGGAAAAGCCATTAGCTTTCTGTCTGCCCTGCTTTTAATCATCTTCCAAAGGCAATCCCAGTCCCTTTCAACCCCTTCCACGTGGGTGTTAAGACTGAGCAGTTTAACTTCGCCTTCTTTATGAAAATGCACATTAGCTATTCAGAGACTTAATCTCCTAATGATTTGTGTGTGTTGGTAAAAAGGAAAAGCCATCATCCCTGCCTGGTATACTCAGATATTCCCTTTAGTACACTGATGGCAGGATTTCAAAAGCAAAGGACCATTTAATTTAATTTTGCAGATGGCAGGGGGTACTGCAGGAAAGCTTGGTCACAATATGCCCCCTCCTGGGAGAGTGGCTTCAGTAAATTCAGGTGCCTGAAGGCCTTAGATGTGAGAAATCTAACCCTCTGCCATCTTTCCACCTGTCCACCTTTATAAAACATGTTTTTTTGGGGGGAGGGCTAGTGGGGAGAGAGGGGGAGTGAAGAAAATTGCCTGGGTTGGAAAGCCAGCTACCGAAGTGAGATTGCCATTTGTAGCAATGCTGCTCTGGGCTATGGATTATAACCAGCTACAGATTAACCCATTCCCTCTTTAATTGTTTTACGGCCTCATCCTTCTGAAATTGCTCCCGTGTGGCCTGAAATCCTTTCCGGGGTTTCCTTAGTCTGGGGACAGCACTTGCTGGGGAAAAATAAATCTACCTCTCTGTAAGCACTAGCCTAGCTCCTCTGTGAGACTGAGGAGAAGATGGATGAGGAATCTTCTTTCAACTTCCCTTATTTTATTTTTAGGGTGTTGCCTTCCCACAGAGAAGCAGGCTTAGGGCCTGAATTGTTATCATACGGCAGCTGGGTATTTGCTGCCCAGTTCTGTTAAGGTTTCAGGATTGGAAATTCAAGCTGTTGCCTTTTAGGCCACCCCTCCCAAATGCTCATCTGTTACTCTTGTGGGCCAGTAGGCACACCCAAAGTTTTGGTGGTTTTTACAATCTGGTTATTGGATAAATTTGGTTTCAAATCTTGCCAGAATGAGGAGAAATTGTTTTTCTTCATGTTTCAGGGCCATATTGCTCTATAAGGAACTCTTACACTCTTTGTACTCTAAGTAAGTACAAACGTATTTCTTCATTAATCATTCTAAATGATGCTATTCAGAGACTTGACAAAAATATTTCCTAAAACTTCTGGTTTGTTCCTGCTTAGGTAAAAGTTAATAGAAATAGCTCATGGATAAGTGGTGAACTTTTTCAAGTTTCTGGCTTTTTGTATAGATCTCTTCTGTGTTTGCTCTTTTCCCTTCCTTTGTGGTGGCTGCCAGTGCTACCCTGCAGACGACTCCTCCCTCAGAAAAAACAGAGGAGGATCTGGGGTTATTAATTTATCCTGACAGTTTGACCTCTAGTCTTTAATGTAAATGAACATTTGCATTTTAGTCACTTGTCTCCATCTGTGATTAGAAGGCCCTGTTCTTTTTTCAGCCATTACCAAGTAGGTGAAGAGATACTTATATGCTAGGTTATAGATTTATTCATTCACTCATCTGTTCATTCAATAGATATTTTTTGATCATCTGTCATGTATTAGCCCCTTCTCAGGATGCTTTGTTTATTTCAGTTAATAAACGAAAGATCTCTGTGAGTTAACATTCCAGTGGAAGAGGAGGGAGACAAAACAGTAAACATGATGAATATGTAAATTGCTTAGTATTTATAAGGTAATAAGTATAGTAAAGGAGTTCAGTAAAGTATAGTAAAGTATATATATGCTGGGTGGTAGTGAAGTCAGGTTGCATTTTTAAATGAGAGGTGGGGAGCTTTTAGGTGAAGCCTCATAGAGTGAGTCACATTTGTGCAAAGATTTGAAGGAGAGCATAAGCTATGAGGATATTGGGGGAAGAGCATTCCAGTAAGAGAAAAGAGCCTGTTCAAAAGGCCTTAAAGTAGAGCCCTAAGGCCCAAGTGGGCTTGGTATACTTGAGGAATAGCAAGAAGGCCACTGTGGCTGAAGCAGAGTGTTGTCTGGTGGGCGTGAGGGGAATACTAGGAGTTGAGGTCAGAGAGGAGGGTGTGGGGGCCTGTATAGAGCAAGGAAGGGAGATGCCTGATCATGTCATGCCATATTAGGCTATTGGCTTTTATTCTGTACATACGTATCTATATCTATATCAATTTATGTCTGTATCACGTAGATACATACCATCAGATCTTATAGCTTTCCATCTTTACCATCTTCTAAACTCCATAAAGTCTCTCTTTAGTAGTTGAGGTGAGAAAGGTTGATTATAAGGGGGGATATAGAGAAACTTGCATCAGAGCCTTACTAGAAACTTGGAACTTACCGTTTTTCAGGCTTGGTAAGTTGGTGAGACTCCATGCACCTTTCACCCCTTTCCCAGGCCCATAGAATAAGAAGACTACATAGCTTATTCTCAGCTCAACCTTCTCCTTCTTCTGCTTTAAGAATCTCAAATACTTACGATTTTTGGCATATTTGGGATTATTTTCATCAATTTCTGAAGGTGTTTCCCCACTGTTGACTATCTTATCCAGATAGCATCCTGAAATACTTTTCTGTACCACCTAACTGATAATCTTCTAATTCTGGAAATGAACTTTCTGACAGCATCCCCTTAAATGAAGTAATAGAAGTGAAAGCACTTTGAAACTCAGACTCCAGGAAGAAATCAGCAGGCTGTATCCACTCTCTTCATTACCCACTTTCACACCCAAAAAAACATAGCCAGGAGATCACTTTGGAGGCATTTCATTTCATTGGGAGTGGGAATTCTCACATGGCCTGGTTAGATGTTGGATCCAGTCTAGCCCCAACCTCCTCACCAAATCCCAGCGGTGGTGTGGTTTATCAAGGAAGGAAGGAATGGTTTATTCCAGATGAAAATTTTATCTTGTGTACCTCGTTTTCTATTTTTTTATTTTTTTATTTTTTGAGACAGAGTCTCACTCTGTTGTCCTGGCTGGAGTGCCATGGTGTCTGCCTAGCTCACAGCAACCTCAAACTCCTGGGTTCAAGCAATCCTTCTGCCTTAGCCTCCCGAGTAGCTGGGACTACAGGCATGCGCCACCATGCCTGGCTAATTTTTTTCTTTATATATTTTTAGTTGGCCAATTAATTTCTTTCTATTTATAGTAGAGACGGGGTCTCAGTCTTGCTCAGGCTGGTTTCGAACTCCTGACCTTGAGTGATCCTCCCACCTCAGCCTCCCAGAGTGCTAGGATTACAGGTATGAGCCAGTGCGCCCGGCCCATTTGTTTTGTTTTTAAGAGCTACTTAAAGTCTCCAAACTGATTTTGAAAACATTGACCAGAGCTCTGTCCATAGACAGGTGTTTTTTCAACTGCAGATTATGACTCCTTTGCAGAGCAGATTGTGGACCCAATTTAGTTGACCACTTGCTGGTTTTTTGGAAAATATAAACGGAATGGAATAAAAAAGAATAGAAAATATTAAAGTGAATTGGATGTAGAAAGGGTAAATACTGATATATAAAACTCTTTTTTTAGTATAGTGTATATATCCACATGTATGCATGTACTGGGTCACATTATAACATATATTGCTCATTATGGGTTGTGGTCAAAAAAAGTTCAGAAAACACTGTCTGAAGCCATCCAAAGTTGTATTTGCTTATTATGGGACTAAGGAGGCCAGAAGAGAAGTCAGTGCCTCAGAAGGTTATGTCTCAGTGAGATAAAAGTAGAAGTTCAAATGACTGTTTTCAGTTAGAAAAACAACCCAGATTGGGTTTGTTGCTCTTCTGTGAAGGTGGAGGATACTGTGCCAGAACATTATTCTGTTCAGGTCAACAGGAACTAAGCTTGTTGTTTCTCTCTGCACAAAGAATTGTGCAATTTCCAGCAGGAACTCCCCTCTGGAGGTGAAGAGGGAAAGGGAAGGAAGAGTGGAGAAAGAGGCAATTAGGGAGAAATCTTCATTGTGAGTCTAGCTGACCCAGGATCTGCACATAGTTAACTCCGAGGCTTTGTTGGAATCTGCCAAAGATTCATTGGTGAAGACAGGGAAAGCACAACTCATTTCCATTTATTTCAATTCAACATTTATGCCAGCTCTGCACTAGGTGCTGGGGATGTTAACAATGAATAAGACATGGTCTTGGACTTGTGGCGCTCCTAGCCTGGCAGGGAAGACAGATGTAAATTGCTAATTACTGTACATTGTGCTGAGTGTCATAATAGAGAGTGTATGTAAAATGCTCCAGAATAGAGCTTATGAATTAGAGGAACTGTGCGTTCAGCTTTTTATTCTGAGAAATGTGCCATTTAATAATAAAGGACTGGAATAGGGATTTATTTTCTAAAAGTTGGTGTAGTCTACTCTATTTGAAAGAAAATGGAATTCCTAAGGAATCAGATTCATCCGTCAGGCTATTGTGTTATTTTGTGTCTTTTCCTCTAAAAGTATTCTAATATTAAAAAAAAAAAATTCTGTTTTTGGCTGCACGAGGTGGCTCACGCCTGTAATCCTAGCACTCTGAGCGGCCGAAGTGGGAGGATCACTTGAGGTCAGGGGTTCGAGACCAGTCTGAGCAAGAGCCAGACCCCTGTCTCTACCAAAAATAGAAAAAATTAGCTGGGCGTGGTGATTCGAGCCTGTAATCTGAGCTACTTGGGAGGCTGGGGCAGGAGGATCCCGTGAGCCTAGAAATTTGAGGTTGCTGTGAGCTAGGCTGATGCCACAGCACTCTAGCTGGAGCAACAGAGTGAGACTCTTGTCTAAAAAAAAAAAAAAAAAAAAAATTGAGATCAATTTTGACATAGTCCCTGCCCAGAAAGAAGTCTGGAGACAAATAAAATAATTTAAAGCAATTTTCTATAATGGTCTTAAAAAATTCTGACAGACATAATAAAAAGAACTTGAGTGCTTTTCTCTGATGGAACCCATAATACTTTGCTTTTATTTTCTCACTGATCTTAAAAACCAGTACTAAATTTTTGGGACATGTAAAATCATGAGCAATTCTACAAAAGTGCTATCAACGCAAGTGACATAGTCTGTTCAGGGTCTAGAGTCCAGGTTTCCTGGCTCCAGCCTGATTCACTTCTGTCAGCTGCATCTGGCCTAAGACTGGCCCATGATCATGGAACCAGATTGAATGAAGAGTTAAGTTTTAATATCTTTTTATTTGGTTCTTATTTTATTTAGTTCAATGTTTTTTGTTGTTAGCTGACTTGGCTCTGAATTTTGTTCCTGCCTCAAGCAAATTCTGAATATGCCCATCTATGGATTTGAACAGTAGGGTGTATTTTCAGAGGTGTGAAATGATCAGGTGGCCTTGTAACTTTAGACGTACTGTACATTATGAAGCATTTTCTTGTTTCTTGTTGTCTTTTTCTGGTGGATTGAGTCAAAGCAGCTGGCAAAATTCTTACCACTTACATTGTTGAGACATGTGGTTTGAGACATGGCCTTTAAATGGTGTGAGGTAGGTAGGCAGGGGATAAATACTTACTGCGGTTCCTCGGATAAGGAAAGTGAAACCCAGAGGCTCAAATCTGACTCATGCAGTGGTCCTGCTGCTGCCTCTAATATCTAAACTATGGGACTCTCTGCTTGCAAACTCAGAGCTTTGGATTGCCATGCTCTTTGTGGTTTTTTTTTTGGGGGGGGGCAGTTATTTGCATTTTGCTTTATTTGGAAGATTCAGCTTGAAGGAGTCATTATTAGAAGATTCTTAGAAACCTTGAGCCCTCTGAAAATAAAAAGTCTCACATTTCCCTTCTACTTTGGCTCTCTGTTGGAGGGAAGCACTTATGTCATTAAAAACATTGTGGTTTGCTTATCTAATTTCTACTCTGTGTTCACATTAATGGCTTCCCATTGCTCTTAGGAGTAATTCCATACTTCTTCAGATTATTTGCAGTGTTCTCTAGGGCTTGATCCCTACCTCTCTCAACAATCTCATCTGTTTTCATCTTCCCATTTAAATTCTATGCACCAGTTACTCTGACTTTCTTCGGTTATTTCATTTCCTTGCGTGTGGCTTTCTTCCTCTTGCCTCTGGGATTTTGAACATGCTGTTCCTTCTGGAGTACTTTTCCTGCCCTCTTTCTCTTGCTTATTTCAGTCTTTTAAATTTAGGTCCTCTGGGAGCCCCTTGCTGAGTCCTCGACTAATTACTGTATGTTCCTACAGCATCCTCTTTTCCCCTGATAATGGGCTCATCAGATTGCAATTATGTCTTACAATCTGTCTTTTTTGGTAGACTAGATTCCTTTGGAAGGCAGGCTCAGGAAGTTGGTTAAAATTACTAGAGTCTTTTATGTTTGACTGGCATTTCCCAACATTTTAAAATTTATGAGCTCCTTTTAGGGTACTATAACTTTGTGAACCCTCTCTGGAATTTAAAAAATAATGTTATTACTTTTATAAACTATGATAAAGAAGTGAATTTAGGTAAACATTTTCTTTTATATCAACCTTAGTAAAATATTATGCAGCTTATTTTAATATAGACATTAAAATTTAATAGCCTCTATTATGTATGAAGATAATTTTTCTCATTTAACAAGTGATGTACATTATTTAATTTATTTAAATAAATTATGTAAGAAAAGTGTGATTTGTAAGAAGTTTTTTTAACTATAAAATGTGATGCTTAGTTTGAGACCAAATGTACATGAAAAATGTAGTTGGAAATTCAATTATTTGCTAACACATTTTTTAAAAATAAGAGAAATGTGCTTTCCTGACCTAATATTTGGAATTTTTGCATTTTGTACTCTTAAAAAAGTGACTCCTTCTTACATACAATTTTTCAGTTTTGCTTGTACATGGTAGGGTACCACAGAGTTTCAAACTACATATCTGTAAGGGAATAACACATTGTAAGTATGGAATGCCTTTCCTCCAACACTTATAAAGCCAATTTGGACATGATTATCCCCAGTTCTTATTGGATTTTGAAGTACTAAAGAGTTCATCAGATAAACATAACACAGTGATCTGGCAAAGATCATCTTGATGTGAATTAGATGACTTGATACTGTTTTTATGCTTCTAATTGACAATTGGATTTCATCATCTATGTTCTTAGACTTCTCTTTTTAACCCATAGTCCAGTATGATTGTACATTTTATGATACATGATAAAGAATTAAGGCAATGAAAAACTGGAGAATGCTGAAAACCGTCTTGGCCTTAATGGTGGTTGCCAGGGACTAGGAGAGTGGGGAGAGCGGGGAGTTAACTATTTAATGAATACAGAGGTTCAGTTGGGGAAGATGAAAAAGTTCTGTAGATGGATGGTGGTGATGGTTGCACAACAGTGTGAATGTAATTAATGATACTGAGTTGTATACTTAAAATGGTTAAAATGATAAATTTTATGTTGTTACATTTTACAATAATCACAAAGAACCCACCTTGGCCTAGCTTGGCTCATCGCCACTAACCATTGTGCACAATCCCTTGATATACCAGCAGTTCTAAACTGTCCAATTTTAAAGGGATAATTGGGAAAACAATAGGTTGTTGATTTTTTTTAAAAAAGAAAATAGAGCAGCTGTGATGACTGAAGTTAGCAGCGTGAAGATCCTGGAAGATCTCTGTGAACTACTGGGGGTTCATAGTCTACTGCTTAGTCAACAGCCTTAGAAAACTTAGATGTAAGTGTTAGGAGATCAAGTTTTGAATCCTACCCAGGGTTGCATAACCTTCTATGGTGAGTTCTCTGATGCCAGATTAGTAGTCCATATTTTCAGAGAGGACATGCTATTGCTGCTTCCTTCCTCATCATGAAAAAAGCAAAAGATGTAGGTAATTCTAGAGATGGGGAGATAGAGAGGAGAGACTGAAACCATGACCTGGCTTTGGGTACCACTCCTGCTTCCTGTTTCCCATTGAGCTTCACTGGTTATTGCACATTCAGAAAGTGATATTCTTGTTTTCCATTTAAGTATTACCAGTGACCATCACACTTTTTTATTTGTTGATTGCTAGCAGATCCTGGATTCTGGCATCTGGATTACGGTAGCAATATTGGGGAAAAAAATCACAGTGGGGAGTGAAATTTAGGAAAACCTTGCCAAATTTTCTTCTTACTTGGGAGCCTTGTATTCATACTCCTTAGTCAGCTCTGGGCAATTAAAACTTTTGTTCTGGTAAAGTTTCCTCTTAAAAAGATTTCATTAATTATGAAAAATGCCCTGTGGGCATTACTTTGTGAATCCTTTTGTGACTATTATAAATAGTGGGGGAAAAACACTTGTCAAAATATAGCACAGATGACTAGATAATGCGTCTCTCCTTTGATTTTTGGTTCGTTTTCCTTTATAATCTTTAAAGGAATAACTCTTGCTTTTAAAAAAAATAGTAAATGCTCATAAAAATTCCAAGCAAAACTGAAAAGTAAAAAGAAGTCAGCAATAACTTGTTCCAAATCCCATCACACTAAAACAGCTCTTCATTCATTCATTCAATGTGTAGTCACTGAGTGTTCACTGGTGTCAGGCACTATGGTATCAAGATGAGCGAGAACAAAACAAAGTCCCTACCCTCATAGGGCTTACACTCTAGTGGGAGGAGAAGATGATAAATAAGTCCCTAAATAGATTTGTAAGTACTGTGAAGAAAAATAAAATGGGGTAAGGGCATAGAGAGTATCAGAGGCTCTTTCAGATGGAGTGGCCACAAAGGTTGCTTTGAGAAGGTGACAGCTGAGGGAAGTGTGCTTCAAGCCAAGGGAAGCACATACAAAGGCCCTGAGGTGGGAGTGTACTTGCCATGTTCTATGGCCCGAGAGGCCAGTCAGTGGGGGAGTGCTGGGCCATGTAAAGTTTTGGAAAGCCTTTAGCTTTTCTCCATTGAGAAGCCATGGGAGGGTGATGAGCAGGGCTGCAGTATGGAGAATAGACTGCAGGAAAACAAGGGGGGCAGATAGCAGGACCAGTTAGGAGCTACCGAAGTAATTCAGAACAAAATGACGCGGAGTTGCACTATGTCAGAATGGTGGAAAGGATAAGAAGAGATTGGATTCTGGACTCCTTTTGAAGGTAGAGCTGAGAGAAAAATCAATAATAACTCTGAATCAGGAAAGATTTTAGAATTCCGGAAAAAAATAACAACTCTGAAGGTTTTGGGCTTGGCAGATGAATGGTGGTGTTGTTACTGGGGTCAGGAACATGGTGAGGAGGATGGGGAGTCAGGATGGGGTGTCAAGAGTTCAGGCTTGGGCATTTTAAGTTCTAGGTACCTGTTAGATATCTAAGAGAAAATGGCAACTCAGTTACCACTGGAGTTCAAGGAGAGGTCTAGATGGCAGATGAAAATATGGGGATCACCAGACATAGAACTGAATGAGATGTGCTGGAAAGCAAGTAGAGATGGAAAAGAGGTCCTACGACTGAGCCATGGAGCATTTCAGCATTTAGAAGTTGGAAAAGGAGAAGGTCCAGTAAAGGAGACAGAATGTGTGTGCAGAGACATATCAGGAGGGATTGGGGTTCTGGGGCCAGTCCTGGTGGTGGTGGAGTGGGTGGAGTCTTGAGAGTCAGCGTATTTGGCAATGTGAAGGTCATTACCACCCATCCCAAGAGTGGTAGAAGGGAGAGCCTGGTTATAGTGGGCTAAAGAGAAAAAGGGAAGAGGGAAAGTGGAAGCAGGGAGTATGGACAACCATTTTGAGTCTTATTGTAAAGAGAAGCCAAGATGAAAAGGTACCTGGGTGGGGAGGAAGGAGAGATCAAGGAAAATGTGTCTGTTTGTTTTTTTATTAATAATAAGATGGGGAAAAATAGAGCATGTTCATTTGCTTATGGGAATGAGCAAGTAGAGAGGGAAAAATGATACTACAGAAAACAAGAATGTATCATTTTAGAAGCAAAGGATTGAATAAGCAAGAAGAGGTGTGTTCTGGTTTGCAGGTAGAGAGATAAACCTAGGATAGGAGCTGACACAGGCAGGCAGGAGAAGGCTGTGGATTTGATAATGAGGCACATGGACTTTCTCTTCCGGTGTCAACATTCGGTACACAAACAGAAGGGTCGCTGGTAAGAGTGAAATAATTTTATAAGAATGGCATTATACCATATGTGCTTTAAGAATAAAAATAATTCTTTTTACTTTACATTTCTTTTTACTTGAATTTAACAGAAAAAAAGGAAACTGAAGTGAAAGTAAAGAAACTGTTGAACTTCAGATAATATTTCTTCTCCGCCAAAGATAATAGTTCCTAAAAGTTCTCCCTAAGGTTAAGAAAATGATTATGAATACCATTAAGAGGCTGAAGTCATTATTAACATTTTAAAGTGCATTTTTAGCTATATCTTCACTTTTAGATGGATTGACTGAAAGAATTAGGTGATTCATGTTTTTATACTTCCTGTGCCTCTCTTCCCTATCTCCCAATTTTTATAGCTTATGTATCTTTTTTTTTTTCCTCTTGGCAGAGTTTTTAACATTTACATTTAAACCTGCATGCTCCCATTTTTTGGTCTTGGTACTGTATCTAACCACCTGTTCTTTTTATCGGCTTCCTGGTTCCTCTGGTTTTTGTTTTGATTGATCAATAGGATCCAAGATTTCTGTTTCTCAAGAGAGGTTCGTGGGTGCTATATAGGCTGAGATCTTCCAAGTTTGAGAATGTCTGAACCATTTTTACACTTGAGTGTGATTCAGCTTGTCATGATATTCTTAGATCACAATTGCTCTCTCTCAGAATTTTTTTAGACATGGCTACATTATCTTTATGCCTTGAATATTTCTATGGAGAAGTCTGAGACCAACCTGATTTTCCCTCCTACTTTGTTAGTAGAGTTGTCTTTTTCTTCATCAATTCTTAAGTAATTCATTCTTTATCCTTGAAGGTCAAAAATTTAAACATCATATGTCTTGATGTTGATTATTCTGTGCTCATTTCCTGGTTTACGGTGTGCCTTTTCTATTCATAGATGTAGTTCTCTGGATATTTTTTCGGTTTCTTTATCTTCTTCCTTTGCCTTTACTGTGAGACTCTTAAGCCTTTTTTAAAAATATACCATTAATTATATTTTTAAAAAGTTTTTATGTTGAAAAATTTCAAACATGCAAAAGTAGAGAGACCAGTATTATGAACTCTCATGTATTCATTATCCTGCCTCAATAATTACCAGCTCATGGCCAACTTGTTTTATCTATATCCCCAACCCCCTGCCACTCTCTTCCATTACTTTGAAGAAAATACCAGACATTATTCATTCTTGAACATTTTAATATTTGTCTCTGAGAGATAAGGACTCTTCTTTAAAAAACTTGGCCATTAATATGGTTCATCTAGTCTGTTTGTAATCCATTTATTAAATATATAACGACATTGCTTCGTTGTGTTAGATCAGCAGCTTCTTTGCTCTGAAGGTACAGTGGGTGACTATCGCTACTGGCTCTCAATCTCGGGAAGATGAAACTCAGAACAGGACACAGGACTCTTCATGATGTCGGATGGCAGTACCTTGGATTGGGCAACAGTGACATGAGTTGTATACACAGGAAGTACCCACTGGTTCCTTGGTGTTCTCTGAATTTCTAGTGCTCACGTGAACTGTAGACAGCATGGGAGGAGGATCCAGAATGTGCAGTTTCTTTTCCAGCAAGAAGTGAAACTTAGGTCCTTTCTGATTTAATAATAACCATGAAGAAGGAGCTGAGTGGTTTGAAAATTATTCTAGTTCTGCCTTTGGTGGCCATGTAGTTCATTTTAGAGCTCTTCAAACTGCAGATCGAGACCTTTTAAATCATGAGAGCAAATTAGTGAACTACAACCAGCTCATGGCATGTTCTAAGGATAAATATTGTTTCATGAAACTTTTATTTCAGTTGTGTGTATGTGTGCATGTGTGTTGGCTTGCAAAGGTTTGAAGCCACTAATTTGTCCTATTCAATTCCTATCACTTTCTATACCTTCTTGTTGATAAAGGATCAAAGTGCCATGAGACAGATTTTATTTGTATATTTAACAAAAATATACATAGCGCTTACAATGTTCTAATAACTTTACAAATATTAACTCATAAAAATGCTATGAGGTAGATACTATTATTAACAAAATTTTATAGCTGGGGCCATTGTGCCATAGAGAGGTTAAGTAACTTGCCCAAGGTCACACAGCTAGTAAATGATGGAGCTGGCATTTTGAGTGCAAGCAGTCTGGTTTCAGAATCAGACTCTTCTCTGCTGCCTCTCTGGTTGATAGCATCTTTAGTGGTGGCATGGACTTTTTGCTGCTATCTCCTTCAAGAAGAAATGAAAAAAGTTGTTTCCCCACCCCAACCCCAACATATACTCTTAAATGTTCAGAGTTAAGACAGTGAGAGTGAGGCCTCTTATTTGGTAAGTTGAAGAAATTCAGGGATCCTTTTTGATAACCAATCAACATTGTCAACCTAGAACTGTAGGATCCCACTGTGAAAGACAACCAAACGAGGACATATCTCGGCTCTGTAAACAAATGTATGTGGGATAGTGGTTAAGAGCACTGATTTTAGAATTAAACAAATCTAGGTTCAAATCCTGTTGTGATCTATTACTATCTGAATGACCTTATGCAGTTAACTAACCTCTCCAAACCTCAATGGTCCCTCACCTTTGAAATGGGAGGAATCATAGTTGACTTTTAATGGAGCCTTACTAGGTAGTAGGCATATTTCAATAGCAAGCATTTTATATACATTGTCTCTTTTACTCTTCATAACAATCTGATGGAGTGGCTGCTGTTACTAATACAAACTCCATTTTATAGATAAGGAAACAGACTTAAGAGAGATTAGGTGTTCAAGGAGACACAGCCAGCAGGTGGCCAAGCTAGAATTAAAACCCAGGTTTTTCTGAATGCAGTCTGTTCTCTTAACCACTCAACTTTACTAAAAATTTATCCCCCTGGGATGTTTTGAGGATTAAGCAAGATAATGTGCCTTTATACTTGAATAGTGACTCAACTTAATAGGAGCCTGCTTGGCACATAGTAAGCATTTAATAAATGGTATTTGTGATTACTAGTAAATTTGTAAGATGTGTCAGCCTTAACTTTTGTGGAGACAATTTTCCTTTCCATAGAAAATAAACTGTAGTCAACTAAATCAGTTCTAGTAACCAACCAATTACTTAACATATATGTTGAGTTCTTGAAAAATAATTGTTTGGCTATTCTCAAGGATCACTGGGAAGATTCTTCCATTGGAATAAAAGTTTCTTCAAAGAAGGGACTATCTACCCAGCATCTAGAATAGTGCCTGGTGCATGGTAGGTATCTTAGTCTAGATTCACTAAAAAATAGAGCCAGAGGCAAAGGCTTACACTTTATTTGTGAGAGTCATCCCAGGGAAGCAGGAATGAGGACAAAGCAGGAGTGAGGAAGGGAAGCAGAGAGAACAAAATAAGGCACTGCTAATAAACTGGCCATAGCTTCATGAGAGGCTGATTGCTTGGTCTTGTGGCATATCTTCAGATAACTATGCGAAACTACTGCATCTTGGAACAGTCCAGTGGAGGAAAGATTCCATTCATCAAGTCCCATCTCCTATAGGTCAAAGTTTGACTTCATGGAACTTCAACTCCTTTGCACTTACTGGTCACATGGCTGCTGGCTGAGCAGGTCCCTCCAAATCTCGTGTTATAGTGGCAATAGAGAAACCCTGGGGTGGGATTGAGAGACATGCAGCGTGGGTACAAGGCAAGGTGCTGTCAGGCTGGTCCACCAAAAACACAAAGCACCAGGAACAGCCATTGCAACAGGAGCATTGCAGGCTGTTCCAGCCAGCAGCAAGGCAGTTGTGTTCATCTTGGGTGATGCATAAACTGGATCAGACAGAGCAAGCCCTCAATAATGATAAACTCCTAATTGCCAAAGTGAATGAACTCTTTGCCCTGCTATCTTATTTAAACACTTTGTAGTTATTGACACTTCTGTACATCTCTCTTCATTCTCAGTCTACTTTCCTATCTCTACTTCCTTTGCTTTCCATCTAAATTGAGATGCTTTAGGCCTAGGCCTATTTCTTTTTCATACTTTTTCATACATTCATGCTCTCTATATACAGCTGCATTCACTTTCATGGTTAACTTCCTAACTCCCAGCTTCCTGCTGATGGCTCTCAAATGTCTATTTCTAGACTTGACCTCTCCTGAGAACTCCAGACTGGAGAATGCAACTGCCTTTTCCAACAGGATGCTTTATAGCATTTCACAGGCCAACCAAATCTCTTGGTCCTCCTTTTAATAATTTTTGTTTATCCCTCTCCCTGATAACTAATAGGTGCTTGGTCCCTGCTTGTTGAACTAAACTTAAAACAATGTGCCAATACTGTATGCGAAGCTAGATCCTGCACAAAATGAAATAAACTCTCCAGAGCCAGCTCTCTCTAGGAACGTAGGGTCTGGGTTTTAATATTGATCTGGATTGTTTTCAATTTGATTGTGCAGGAGCCTTGAGCAACACACAGTTTACCTTTGTCCTTTAATAGAGTGGACATGTTTGAATTGACATTTGGTCTTTTCAGTAGTTGTTTGGTAGGAAATTCCTTGGGTTTTGGCTCTCTTTGAGCTGTCCTGCTTTTCAAGACTCTTATCTTGCTTGGTCCAGAGATTTGGGCTGTGTTTGTGTCTGTTCTGCTCATCAAGCATGCAAGGCCTCTCTGCTGGCCCTGGCCTATTTTACCACCTTCTCTAGTCATACTCTTCTGCGTGAAACTTTAAGTCACAGTGCTCCAGTCACAGCCTCCTGAGCTTCATCTGCCCATTTCAGCCTCTTTGCCTTTGCTCTGCTAACCACAACCCTTACTCTATCTCAATTCCCACTTCTCTTTAAATTCTACCCAGCCCAAGCTCTCAAGACTAACTCAGGTCCATGCCACTTTTACTCACCTCCTCTTCTCCAAACACAGTCTGGGACTATTATTTTGACACTTGGCAGGCACAGCCTTATATTGTTGAATTACTTTAGTTTCTCTTTTTTCCTAGTTGTATTGTAAGCTTCTTGAGGGTAAGACAATGCTCGACATTTTCTTGTGTATATGTCTTACATTGTCATGTGTGTTCCAGTGATTCTTCACCCAGATCTTTGCACAGAGGTGGTGCTAGATAAATATTTGCTGGGTTTCCTGGTTAGTTATCTTGGTCCTTGGGAACGGACTTATGGCTTGTCCCTAGCAGTGAATCAGGGGCATCAGATTAGGTGACATTCCCCAGAGGAGCTGTTGGTCTTCTCATTCTGCATCTTTAGTTTGTAATACAAGTTAATTCTAGATTTTGGACCTTGGGAATTCTGTTTCTTAAACATCTCAGGCAAAACCTAGGAGCTAAAATTACTACTTTGGCATTTGATGTGGCAGCTTGTTCATTTGGGAGCCTTTTGTCTTTGACTTGCTATTGAGTTACTTGAAAGAGCTAAGGCGGCCTGCCAGAGCAATCGTGAGGATTAAAGTTCATTGAGCTATCCCCCTCCACACCCTCCCGCTTCATCAGCTTTATGGGGCTGCTTTCTGTGCCTTCACTTGGAAGCTGGAAAGTTAATGGATGACTGAGCATCCTTTGGAAACTCATAGGGCCATTTTTCTCCTTCTCGTTCCCAGTAGCTGGTTTCTCTTTGTCTCCAAAGCTGCATGCATTGTTTTAAGGTAGTATGAAGTTAATGTTAAGGGAAGGAGAGATTCTTTCGTTCATAGCTTTGGAAGAATCTGCTGCACAAGGCAGACAGTTTTGAAGATGGCTACATTTAAAGTTCAATAGAGAGAATTGTAGTAGAAAGGAAAGCCAGAGGGGCCAGGGCTCCAGTCACAACTGCCCCCACTTCTTCCTGCCAAGATTACTGTCTTACCTTTGAACCCAGGAATCTCTCTTATGGGTCCAGTTTACTCACCACTGTACAGAAGAATAGTTTGGAATTACGTTTTAGGGTCACAGGCTCTAAAGTACGTTTTACTGCTAATGATCAGTGTTAGCGTGTGCAGGGATTTTCCACTCGTGGAATCCTCCTACTCATTTAGACCTCTCTGCATATGTTGCTTATTAATGCTCGCTCCACCTCTTAATTTAGAAGGCCCAGGAATCCATCCAGCAGACCTCCTCCACTGTGATCTTCCTTCAACTCTGTTGTTTTCGTCATGACACAAACTTTTACCAGCTCCATTTCTGGCTGCTTGAAATCCAGACTACTCTGTTGGCCTTTGGAGCCGTTCTTCTTCTCCTTGCACCCTTATCTGTGACTGAGCCCCAGTGTCACCCTTTGTTCAGGTAATCCTCCTCACTGCCTCACAGAGAGGCCGCACTCAACACTGTCTTCTCTTGGCTTACATTTTCTCTTCCTCTGGAATATTCTTTCCTCACGCTTCATTTACTGATATTCTAATACATCCTCAGAATAGTATTCTAGAAGTTCAGACTTCTATTTCCTCCCATTCTCTCTCCCTGTCTGTCTCCTTTCTTACCTTCCCTCCACAAATTTGCAGGCCTACTGGGCCCCAAAAGTACATTAGTAAACTGAATAGACAAATTTCTTCTTCTCAAGGAGTTTAGTCTTCCTCAAGAAGTCTTACTTTAGTAATGTTAGTCCCCATTGATCTTCCTGAGCCCTCAAAATTTTTACTTGTAGTATTTATTCTTAATTTTATGTACTTACAGTACATTACAGTACAGCCTACTGGGCCCCAAAAGTACATTAGTAAACTGAACAGACAAATTTCTTCTTCTCAAGGAGTTTAGTCTTCCTCAAGAAGTCTTACTTTAGTAATGTTAGTCCCCATTGATCTTCCTGAGCCCTCAAAATTTTTACTTGTAGTATTTATTCTTAATTTTATGTACTTACAGTACATAATAACATCAAAATTTATATACTATATAATTCTATATCTTGTATAATTATGTAATATATAAATAATTATATAAATTTGAAGAATGTATTGTGTCTTCACAATTAGATTGTAAGTTCTTTGAGAACAGGGACCTTCATACTTTGGAAGAGTTCAGAATCCCTGACCTTATCCATTAGGACTCCTTGGTTTGCAAGTGACCAAAAACCCAATGTAAAATGTTTTAAGCAAAAGTGAATGAGTTGGCTTGTGTCCAATTCACAACTAAAAAGTGACCAAAAAGTCCAGGGATAGGTCTGGCTTCTGGCCATGACTTGATTAAGGTGCTCGTGCTTCCTTTCCCCCATCTCTCAGTTTGTCTCTCCAGGCCAACTCCATTCTCAATCAGGCTTTCCACACACAGTGGCAGGAGGATGGCAGCAGCAGTCTCAGACTTTCATTGTTCCCGGGTCTTGTAGTTCCTAGCCAAGGCCTGGGAGTAACATCCACCATCTTCGGAGAGGGCAGGGGTAGAATCAGTTCTACCAAAAGCATGTGGGCTAAGAGTGGGGAAGGAATGGATGTAAGGGATGAAAAACAATGATTCTAGGAGCTTAATAGCTATTTGTTGGTTGGTTGTTTGGAGTAGCTCATGTCTATAGATAGTTCTGTAGAGTTTATTCAAAAGAGTAAAGTAATGAGGAAAAGGCTATCATTCACACTCCTTGAGGAAGAATAGTTCAAATCCAGGATCAGCAGACACACCCAAGAAAGCTTCCCCTGGGAAATACTGCCTCCTTGCTCATGCTTGGCCACAGCTGAGATACTGGCTACACCTGTCCTAGGATTTAAAAAGATGCTTTTGATTTCCTTTTTAGAAAGATGCTGAAAGGTCATAATAAAGATGCAATTGGAAGAAAAACTGGCCCTAATAGATTACTGATCGTTTAACAAAAACAGGGCCCTACCACACTGACAACAAAACAGACCCTACATTGTAACACTTGTCAATCCAGGTGACACAGTCCTCTGAAAACTGTCCTCACTTCAGAAAACACCCAGGGAATTCACCAGTCAACACAGTACAGGGGGTGTTTTCTAGTTTACTGAATGTAGCTTGATGGGCTTTTCTTGGGAAACTGACAACTCATAGGTAAGTAATAATGTCAGTGACTGAGAGATGTGGCATAACACATGAATTCAGGATAGTGCTGTGCCTCCCTTCTCTCTGCTCTGTGTGCATACCTCATTTACTTATGTTATTATCTCACCTTGTTTCTTATAGGTTTTTTTTTCTTGTTTCTTTCCCTCTATCCTGCCAACTTTGAAAGAGGACTTTTGTCTTGTATTCCCAGGGAATCTGGAAGGTACTCAAATAAATGTTTGCAATAAAAGTAAGAAAGAACATTGGCTTGGGGAACCCAGTGCCTTGGGCTTCAGTCCTAGATCTGCAAGTAAATAGCTGTGTGATCATGGTCAATCTCCTTTGCTTCTCTCAGCTCCGGCTCTCACATCTGTCCAGCAAAGATTTTTAAGAGTTCTCCCTTTACTAAGTTTGTAGAAAGGCAAACCAGCGGGGTAAAGAGCGAGACTTGGCAGGGCATTTCAGCATTTTGTTTCCTGGGGAACAGTTTTGAGAGGGGCCGATTACTGTTGTGATAAGAAGTCTTGGTAAGAGATATGGAGGGCAGAGCCTGATGAAAGCCTCAATTGTATTCTTATATAACACTTGCTGGAAAGGTACTAGGAATTAATATTCCTGAGATGGCTGAGGTGACATCATGTGTTTGTGAAGGGCTAAAAGCAGGTGAGGCAGATTTGATGGAAAAAGACTGGCAGTCAGGCCAGGTTCCCAATGGGGAACACAGGCTGATCTCATGCTCTGTGCGCTGGTGACAGAGCCTGTGGGAGTCCCTGCTCCTGCCCCCTGGGTGCCGGCACATCAAGGAGAAGGGAAGGACGTGCCTTTTGATTCTCCTGAAAGATTGTGTCTTTTTCCAAGCCTGCCCTTCCACCCCATTTTCTCCTTGGAAATGTGGGATTCAAGTTTTAGAGAAAAATTCTTCAAGAAGGAGATGAATTTTGAATAGGGGAAAGAGCGGTGCTGGTATCTCTAGATTGAAAATAGTAGGCTGAACTAAATCCACCTCGTCCCCTGTACTGTGCTGACTGGTGAATTCCCCGGGTGTCCTCTGAAGTGAGGACGGTTTTCAGAGGACTGTGTCACCTGGATTGGTAAGTGTTATAATGTAGGGTCTACATGATTGTCAGTGTGGTAGGGCCCTGTTTTTGTTAAACAATCAATAATCTATTAGGGCTAATTTTTCTTCCAGTTGTATCCTTATGATGATCTTTCAGCATCTTTCTAAAAAGGAAATCAAAAGCATCTTTCTAAATTCTAGGACAGGCCGGGCGCGGTGGCTCACGCCTGTAATCCTAGCACTCTGGGAGGCTGAGGCGGGTGGATTGCTCAAAGTCAGGAGTTCAAAACCAGCCTGAGCAAGAGCGAGACCTCGTCTCTACTAAAAATAGAAAGAAATTAATTGGCCAACTAAATATATATAGAAAAAATTAGCCGAGCATGGTGGCACATGCCTGTAGTCCCAGCTACTCGGGAGGCTGAGGCGGGAGGATCCCTTGAGCCCAGGAGTTTGAGGTTGCTGTGAGCCAGGCTGACGCCACGGCACTCTAGCCCGGGCAACAGAGTGAGACTCTGTCTCAAAATAAATAAATAAATAAATAAATAAATAAATAAATAAATAAATAAATCCTAGGACAGGTGTAGCCAGTATCTCAGCTGTGGCCAAGCATGAGCAAGGAGGCAGTATTTCCCAGGGGAAGCTTTCTTGGGTGTGTCTGCTGATCCTGGATTTGAACTCACACATAAAAACATTCCTTGCCAGGTTTTCATCTGACACCCTTCGGAAATGATGGGATGGTGATCTGCCAGTGGAGTTTAAAGCCATGGCCAACCCCGCTGTCCAAAAGGGCAGCTTCCAAGATTTGCTTTAGGAATATTCAATGCAGAACTGATTTAACCCATACAAATGGAGAAATGGAAACCAAGAATTCATTCCTCCTTTTGGTTCCTGTTTGTTGAGCCATTTTCCACTTAGCTGGCAGATAGTGCTCAACAAAATATGCTATTTGGTGGGGTTAAATCTTTTTAATCTATTTTTTTAGTGAGATATAATTCACATGCCATAAAATTCATTCTTTTAAAATGTACAATTCAATGTTTTTTTTAGTATATTCACAAGGTTGTACAACTGTCACCCACTATCTTAATTTAAAGACAGTGGGGTTAAATTTCATCTTGAATCTTTGAATGAAATATCAGAGGTCAACTCTGATTTTCAGGAAACCTGTTTAAAAACCTGCCAAGCATGTTGGCTAACACCTGTAATCCCAGCACTTTCAGAGGCTAGGGAAGGAGGATCACTTGAGGCCAGGAATTCTAGACCAGTCTGGTCAACATAGTGAGCCCCGTCTCTACAAAAAGTAAAAAAATTAGCTGGACATGGTGGTGCCCACTTGTAGTCCCAGCTACTCTGGAGGCTGAGGCGGGAGGATCCCTTGAATCCAGAAGTTTGAGGTTACAGTGAGCCATGATTGCACCATTGCACTCCAGCCTGTGTGACAGAGCAAGATCCTGTCTCTAAAAAATAAAAATTAAAATAAGTAAATAAATAAAACTTTTATTCCCTCTTGTAAGGGAAACTTCAGGTTTTATTCAAGTGCCATGTTTTTTTTAAAAACATGATAGAAAAAAGAGTCAGAAGACACAGAATCTTCCTTAGGTTTGTTACTTGATTTCTTTCTGCTCTCAGTGATTTTTAAATCTTGGGTCTTCAGGTTGGGGTTTATTACCATGGCTTTGTTATAATAAAGAATATTAAAAGCAAAAACAATAAGAGTTTCTGTGGTCTCTTGTCCTTCTCTTCTTTGTCAAGCTATGCTTTATTAGGGCTTAGGCCTATCTTGTTCCCCTTTGTCACTATCACCTAGCACAGGGCCTGCCATACAGGAGAGGCTGAGGAAGATTTGCTAAATAAATGGGCTCTGTTGGGTGCCCAAGGGAGGCTGTTTTTGGTATGTATCACTCCAGGTGGTTCATGGTGACCTTAGTACTTTGGCTTTGTGGACAGCCGGGGAATTCTTTCATATCCCTGAGATATAACTGCCTCTAGAATGTGAGAGCTTGACTTCTTCCCATGTAGTACTAAGGAAGGAATCTACAAGGACCCCGTTATCCCCACAGTTCTCGGGAACTGTCATTCGACTCTAAACTGGATTTGTAAAGCCTTCTCGAATTGGCGTGATGACGTGTGCTGTGGGTGGTGTGAGTGGTGTGAGTCTTTGAGTGTGCACACGTGTGCACATGCATACTTACCTAAGCTCGCAAAGGAACTGTGAGGAATTTCTCCATGTTTTTATAAATTGTCTTTTTCTTCTTGCCCTTTGGTTTCTTGGTAGGCCAGAGTGCAGAGGGGCCTCCAGCTTGGGCACATGGCCCAGGCATGCTGACATTCAGTGGCCTATTGTTTCCTACCCCTTATATGCATGGACAGAGGACTGGGGCTGGCATAGCTGCCTTCTTGGGGACCATTGTTTGTCTCTGTTGCAGCAGCAGCAGCAGCAGCAGCAGCAGCAAAGCCTGAAGCAGCACATTCTGCCCTGGACAGAGTAACTGTTCTGTCTTGGAGCTGTGGGCCTAGGGGTAGGAGTGGTTAGAATGTCCCTTAAATGTCTGTGTGGATGCTCTGAATATGGTCGCAAGGGAAGCTTCTTTGAGGCGGGTAGTGGGGGAGGGGAGATGCTCAGTGGTGTAATGCCACAAATAAGCCACAGTGGCAGGTGGTATCTATTAACAGAGCCTCTTCTTTTTCTGGATCAGGGGTGGAGATACCACTTTCTTACTTTCTCTGTCCTCCGGGCTTACTGGCAGGCCTCAGGTTGTGCTCACAGGACAAGAAAAGCCCTTCCTCCACAGCTGCCCTATAGAGTAGATCTAGGAAGTAAGGAAGGGATCCAGTCTGGTTGTGGACAAGCTGAAACAGGGGCTAGCTCACGATCTGGCGGACTAGTTCAAAATTGTCTCTGGGGGCCTGAATCACGCCTCTGCTGGGAGATGGAGAAGGCCATGTTCCGGGGGGAGCCATAGTCACTGTGATTTTCCCAGAAATACCATCAGAGACTCCAACCTAGTGTTCTGTGTTTTTTTTTTGTTTTTGTTTCCCTGCCCTACCATCAATCTCTTTGACAAGTTGGACAAACCTTATTTTAGCTCCAACCCCACTTGCACCTAATTGCTGACCCTTTGGTGAATTAATGAGTCTTACTTCAGTTTTCTCACTTGTGCAATCAGGATAATCGGGGCTACCTTATAGACTAGTTATGGGAATTAAATGAGATGATATATATAAAAGTCCAGAAAACATGTTCAGTAAACACATGTGCCTCTCCCTTCCAGGGTCCCGGAGTGGGTGGCTGAGGGTGGGATGCAGTTTATGCTGTACTGCCCATTCATTGAGGCACCTGAGCAAGTCCGGGTGGAAATCCATCCTGGCTGGATGTGCCTGGGGCTTCTTAGATTAAATCACATATCTCAGAGGCTTCCTATGAAGTCCTTGTTTTTTGGACAGGGCAACTCTAGAGTGGCCTAGAACTTCATGGTTATCATGGGACTTTGTCTAGGCCTCTCTTTTTTTGGTGGGGGGTGGGTCATGCAATCTGAGTGTTCCTTTCTGCTTTCCTGGTTAGTGATATTACTGAGGCAAATTCTTAAGTGAATTACAGGCAACTCAGAGGGGCCTGACAGCCCTACTGCCCACCCATATCTCCTGTATATCTGTTATTGATTGGGTATCCAGAAAGCTTTTCATCTTAAGAGGACCTGATTCTTATTTAATGGTCAAGTTGTGAGTAGTATCAGTGAGCATTCTGAGTGCCCTCTCTACCCACGGTCTGCCCACGCAATGGCTACAACTGCCAGCTTTTCCGTAGTACATAGAAGGGAACAGATGCCTCCAGGAATAGTCTCAAAAAGGGCTGTTGCCTTTAAGAGATCCAGAAATCCCTGGCAAGGCCCAGATGCTTGACATGACCTCTGCAGATCTTTACTCCCAACTCCCTTGTAATCAGACTCCATAAAACCCAGAACAAGAGAGCTTTGATGAGTGATGAGGTAGGCGGCTTTTCTACACAGCCTTCTGTCTGTTTCAAACAATCCTTCCGTGCTCAGTTTCAGTTCAGGTGAGGTTACTGCAGGGCTGGTTGGCACTGGTGGTTGGCAAGGGGGAGGTGTGAAGGTGAAGAGGGTGAGAACTGCACTTAGAGATCGCCTGAGATCACCCACAAAGGACCAGATACTTGTGCTACATACTGATATCTGTAAAAACAGAAACAAAAAATGTAGATGGGGATAGATTACGGACCCCCCACAAAGCTAAATGCACCATTTGCCCATCTTCATTGCTTCTTGAGAGGAATGGTTGCAAACCTTTCAGTATCATAGACCCAGTCTTGGATTTGCCTCTGATTTAGCTACAGTTCGGATGAAAACCTTAGACCCCGCCAGCTCCTGTAACCATGCATTACATAGCACAGATAGAAAGCATTGTTAACAACTGTACTATTTGGGAATGAATTTGGAGCATGCATAAGGAAAGGCATAATATAGGTACTTTTTCTCCCTAGGATTGGAGTCACTGTCATATCCTAATGCACTTGAGCTGAGCAGGCTTGCAGGGGAAGGGGATGAAAGAAATGGCTCCATTCTGACTCAGATGGGGATTGGGACATAATTTCAGCAGAATACATACTGTAGGCCTTCTCTGAGCTGAGCTTTGGCAGATTGCTTCCTGTGAGTACCAGGTCTCTTGTCAGTAACAAATGCAGTGTTGCATTTCAGGCAGATCTGATTGCATCTGGAGCTACCATTGCTGCAGTTCCGGGGAGTCAGTGTTTGCTAGCCCTATGTAAGGACTCTGGCCAGCCAGAAATCTGCAAGTTAAAACTTAACCAGAAATATTTCTAGCTGCGACATTGGAGAAGCTCTTTGGCATCCATGAGAATGAAGCAACAGAGATGTGAATGATACTTGTTAGTGAAAAAAATCTCTTTCCAAGTCAACTTCTTGAAGATTGATTTACATTTTATGATACTGCGAACTGTGGAATCTGATTGACAGTGAATGGTTTGTTTGCCTGCAAGTCCTGGTTCTTGTCTTGTTTGATTGCTCCCATTTGATCTTGGACAGATCCCTTTCTACCTCCATTAAAATATCCTGACCCTCACCCTACATCATGAAGACGCTAGAAACCATTTTGAAATGATGGGAGAAGATATAAAATGTAGGAGTTTGGGTTTGAATTTCAGCTCCACCACTTAAAAGCGTGACTTCTTCAAGACTCAATTTTTTCATCTTTAAAATGGAGATAAAGTAGTACCTACCTTATAGAGTGGTTGGGAGATAATTCCTTTGGGCCCTTTGCCAGAAGAGAACCCAAATTCTGGTACTTTGCCAGAAACACAGTAGATTGCTCAATAAATGGTAACTCTGAATATTATTATATCTAATAAGCAGCTTCTCCTAAATGATTCAGCAGATTCTTAGTTCACAGTATTCTTCAATGGCAAAAAGAGTTTGTGGAGTTTTGGAGGTGCCTCATATCTTATGGCCAGTTTAGACTTTAGGGTTTTTTATTAAGGGCTTTGAATTCCCCAGACCACAGGGAGCAAATAAAGGGAAGGTGGATGAATGTTGATGTGTATGATGTTTATTTAGGGCTGTCTGTCTGACTGTTTTCCTTTGTTTTTGTTGCAGAGATCCGTGCTCAGCTCACAGAGCAGATGAAATGCTTGGACCAGCAGTGTGAGCTCCGTGTGCAGCTATTGCAGGACCTCCAGGACTTCTTCCGAAAGAAGGCTGAGATTGAGATGGACTACTCCCGCAACCTGGAGAAGCTGGCTGAGCGCTTCCTGGCCAAGACACGCAGCACCAAGGACCAGCAATTCAAGTAGGGACTCTGTGGCTGTTACTCTTAGAGATACTGGGAGTGGGGTTTGCGGTGGAGGGTGGCAGGGTGTGCCATTTAGATCCAGTTGGATTCATGAGCTACTGATGTCAAATTGGTTGAAAGCCCTCAAAGACTTCTTTTCCAGATCAGTCTCATGTGCATTTCAATATCCTGGAGATGATACTGATGAACCACACTAATAACAGCAAACACTTTTATAGCTCTTTCTATTGCCAGGTATGGTTCTAAGAGCTTTTCATATATGTTAGCTCACTTAATTGCCACAACTCCATATGTTGGTTATTGTTATTAACCTCAATTTACAGATGAGGAAACTGAGGCATAAAGAGGTTAAGGAACTTAACCCAGGGTCACACACACTCACACACACACACTTTCTTCCCTAGTAAATAGAGCTGGGATTCAAACCCAAGCAGTCTGGCTTCAGGGTCTGTACTTTTAACCATTTCACCAAACTGTCTTTAGCCAGAAGAAATGAATGATATCATAGCCATACATCTAAAATCTCTGCCTTGACAGTTGCTAAGGTTATTCCTTCTACATTTACTGTATTTATGCAACTGGCCCTTTCATTGTGTTCCCATTGCTATTACTTTAGTTTAGATCATCATCTTTTGCCTAAATGATTACAATACTTAGTCTATTATCTATAGCAGAGATTTTCAACCCTGGCTACGTGTTAGAATTCCATGGAGAACTTTTTAAAAATACAGAAATCTGGGCCCTACTCGAGACCAATTAAATGATAATCTCTGGAAGTGGAGCCTGGGTAATAGGATAGTGTAAAAGCTTCCCAGGTGATTCTAATGAACAGCCAGCCATGAGGACCACAGTCTGAAGCTTCTCTGTGCTCCTTTCTGCCTGTTCCACTATGATCAGATTTAGTCTTCCTGGAACACACTGGGGATCAGGCACTTTCTTTCTGCAAAACTTTCAATGGCTACCCATTGTCTGTGTTCTTGATACTCAAGTTGTGGTCTCCCAGTGTCAGCATCATCTGGAATGTTAGAAATGTAGAATCTCAGGCCCCATCCCAGAGATACTATAACAAGATCATCAGGTGATTTGTGTTCACACAGACGTTTGAGAAGTGCTGCTCTGTTCACAAAGATGCATTCTGCTCGACTTGGTCTTCAAGCCTCCCTGCATCTGGCCTTGACCAGCTTTCCAACTTTATTTCCTGTTTCTGTTCCACTATACCTTAGCCACACAGAATGTTCACTCCAGTGGGCTGTTGGCATCTTGTTATTTGAGCTTATGTGCCCATTCTTTATATCTCTGCATGTCTGAGACATACCTATGTCTTATGACCCATCTCAGATTCCAAGAAACTTTCCTGATTCTCCCAGAAGAAAAAATGTTCTCCATCTTCTGAAATCTTTACAGTCTTTTATTTGTTCTTCTCTTAGGGAATTCAGCGCTGTCTATTATCTTTCCTTAGTGGACTGTACAAGTTTGTCTAATTCATCTTCCCATAGTGCCGAGCATAATATGTAGTATATATTAATAGTAGATGCTCACTGAATATTGTGGAATGAGTAAATGAATGGGTGAATTTAAGAATTAATATTATATTTTCCCTATTCTCTATTTTTGCTTATTGATCTGATAATACAGGACACAAATTATCCTGTACGAGCCAGCTCTGAGCAATGATTATGGAGGGTAAGATCGAGGAGACCATGACACTCTCAAAATAAGCCAGAATGAGAATTTCCTCCAGATGTTTTCTGCTCAGAGTCTCTTATCTTCTCCAAGTCCTATTCTCTTTATGATAAGAGAATCAACTGATAATAAAATGTTATTTTAGTATATGATAAATGAATACTTAGGGGAGAAATCATTTACTTTAGAAAATGATTCAAAGGCTCATTCTGTTGGTAAACTCCTCCTAAGTTTAAAATAGCATGCGATTTTTAGTATTATATAGTATTCTCAGCTTAAGGATGTATTTATTATAAATCAAGGTTCATATGTGTTAATCCCTAAATCATCTGTATTGCTCTGATTAAGATCACATACAAGAAATAGGGTGTTTTTCCCAAGGCTGAAAGAATAAATTTCCTTTCTGATAAAGCTAGTACCTAGCCATCATTTTTTCTTAAATAGCCAGTGAGTATTGATTGAGAACTAGCTCTGTGCTCAGTATTGTACAAGGTATTGGAAGATACAAGAGAAGTTCATTGTGTGTTTCCATGAGGGGTCATATCTGGTTGGGAAGAAAAGGTTTTGAATACAAGAAGCAATTAGAAGAAAAAGCAATAATGATCTCATTAATAGATTGTTGGTATTATGTAGAACATAGATCTGATAAGAGGTCAGAGAAAAATTGTCAGTGATAGATAAAAGATCTGGAATAGTCAAGAAAGTTTTCATGAAACAAGTGGAATTTAGGTTAGATCTTATTTTATTTTATTTTTTTTATTTTTTTGAGACAGAATCTCTCTCTGTCACCCGGGCTAGAGTACCGTGGCGTCAGCCTAGCTCACAGCAACCTGAAACTCCTGGGCTCAAGTGATCCTCCTGCCTCAGTCTCCCATGCAGCTGAGACTATAGGAGTGCACCACCACACCCAGCTAATTTTTTCTATTTTTAGTGGAAACGGGGTCTCACTCTTGTTCAATCTGGTCTCGAACTCCTGATCTCAAGCGATCCTCCTGACTCAGCCTCCCAGAGTGCTAGGATTACAGGTGTGAGCCACCATGCCCGGCCTAGGTGAGATTTTTAAAGGTAGATTTCTGCAGGAGGGCAGCACAGCATGTGCAGGTGAGAGGAGGCAGGGATGTTTGGGGATGAGGAGATGTGGTGGATAATATGGGATCCAGCTTCATTAACGGAAAGGTTCTTAACTAATATTTATTTCATTCATCCAACTTATGTTCATTGCACATTCCTTGAACTCCTTTACTATGCCTTGAGATATAACAGGGAACAAGCATTGCCTCTTCCACATATTGCTTACCATAGAACAAGGAAATAAGCATCAAACAAGTCACATGATTAGATACATAATTTAAGGTTGGGATAAGTTTTGTGGAAGGAAAGTACAAGGAGGTACAGGAACCTAGAGAAATGGAACTTCTCCACTCCTTTGGCTATCACTCTGTGGTTGGTTTACTCCAATAGCTCCTGTCTAATCTTATCCTGAGTAACAACCTACTTATTCAACAAACCCCTTTTAAATACTTACTGGGTACTGTGCTCTGTACTGATTCCTATGGGGACTAATATAAGTTTTAGAAATCCTGGTTAACAAGGAAAAGAGACATGTAAACCAATATAATGTAAAAAGGGCTGTAGTAGAGATATGAGAACACAGATATTTCCAAAAGCAGTGGAAAGGTTACATAAGGAGAGTGGACTCCAAATGATGGCTCTTTGCAGCAAGCAGAGAGTTAATATTTGGTGTGAAAGCATGGGAGTGAGCCCTCTGGGTTCTTGTGTGGGGAGAGAGACATGAGGAAAAATACGGTAGAAGAGTGAATTTTTTTTTTTTTTTTTTTGAGACAGATTCTCACTCTGTTGCCCAGGCTAGAGTGCCATGGTGTCAGCCTAGCTCACAGCAGCCTCAAATTCCTGGACTCAGGCGATCCTCCTGCCTCAGCCTCCCGAGTAGCTGGGACTACAGGCACGCGCCACCATGCCCACTAATTTTTTTCTATGTATTTTTAGTTGGACAACTAATTTCTTTGTACTTTTAGTAGAGACGGGGTCTCGCTCTTGCTCAGGCTGGTTTCGAGCTCCTGACACCTTGTGTAATCCTCCCACCTGGGCCTCCCAGAGTGTTAGGATTACAGGCGTGAGCCACTGCACCCGGCCTTGAATACCTCTTGAATGCACTCCTTCCTCTCCATTCGTTTATTACTATCACATTGTGCGTGGATTATCCCCAAACCCTCCATCCTGGCCTTCTCTGGCATAAAATTCACTCTTCGCCGGGTGCGGTGGCTCACACCTTTAATCCTAGCACTGTGGCTGATGGTTTCTACCTTTGTCTTATTAATACAGTGATGAGACCGCGACTTCTCAGGGTAGCACTAGTAATCGGCACTTTCATTTTTCCATTTTCCACTCATTTCTATATTGCAAAAGATAACCAAGTATTCAGGTGTTTGCATAGTACCAGCTGAAACTGAACAGGCACTTGGCGGGCACCATTACTAGGCCATGCTTCAAACGTTTCCTAGCAACCAAAAAGTTGACATTTTGGCACAGGAAAGGCATTTGAGGCATGTCTGATTTGGTTAAGATATAATATAGGTTTGGTTGTTGTAATAGGTGCCAGGTAATAATGGCTTACACAAGATAGAGGTTGATTTCTCTGTCATGTAACAGTCTGGGTGTTAGCCACTCTTGGCTGTGTCAGGCTCCTTAGTCCATCCCTAGAGTGTTGTCCTTTTCTGTATGATACAAGATGGCTCACTGCCACCATGTTCTCATTCCAGCTAACAGGAAAGGCAACAGGGCAAGGGGCAGGTGCATCCTTATTTTTTTCTATTTCAGCATATTATGGGGATACAAATGTTTAGCTTACATACATTGCCTTTGCGCTGCCTGAGTCAGTGCTACAAACGTGTCCATCCCACAGACAGTGTGCACCACACCCATTAGGTGTGAATATACCCATCCCCTCCTTATTTTTTTAAAGCTGCAGTCTGGAAGGGGCACCCACATCTCTTCAACTCACATCCAACTAGCCAGAACTTAGTCACATGGTTATGCTGAGCTGCAAGGGACCCTGGGAAAGGTAGTTATTATTTTGGGTGACAATAGAGTTTCTGGGGACGGAGTTAGAGGACAGTCAGCAGCATCTGCCATATTGTCCCTGTGTGGTGTATGGAAGGGCAGATATATGAAAGACCATGACTGCCCATCCATACAGAGTGCCACAGGTGCACCAAGAAGAGAGATTTCTTTTGGTTGGGGGATTGGGGAGGGCTCTGTGGAGGTAAAGGTAAATGGAAAAATAAAAATGCCAATCTAGTGTTGGTTCTGTAAGCATAACACAATTGAGACAATGCAGAAGTTATAGAAAGAAGATGAAAAGTAGGGAAGGAAACATTTTTTGTAGAGAAAAAGTATTTTTTGCAGTGTTAGTAAAGATTAAGAGAGCTGAGAAAAACAAGACTGGTAGATTAACTTGTCTGTTTTGCTGAAGAACAAGAATTATAAATGTGATCATGAAATAAACCTGGAAAAGGTGGTAGGGGCCGGAAGATTACAGAGATTTATGAATGCTAGGCAACAGGGTTTGGGCTTTATTCTGTAAGCATAGGGGAATCATTGACAGTTTTGAGCAAGGAACATAATTATGGCCATGCTTTATTTGGAAAGGTAACTATGGTAATGATGCATATGATCAGTTGGAATGGAGAGGTTGGAAGGAGGAGGACCTGTTAAGAAAGTATGGCATTCCAGTGGTGAGGTTAATGTGGGCCAAAACTGAAGTTGTGCCCTTGGAAACAGACAAAATAGGGTCAAATGTGAGGGCAAGCATCAATTAAAGTCCGAGAAGCTGGGACAGAGAAAGGGCTCTTGGTTTCCTGGGTCTCCGGAGTGACAATCGTACTGTATTTTCATTCAGCTGGTGAACTGTAGCCTCGATTTTGCTGACTCTAGGACTGGTCCCAGAATAGTTCATTCTCTGCCCAGAGCATCTCAGCGGGCACTCATCACCTCCCCCAGAGCTGTAGCAGCTGTTGGTCCAGCAATGCCATGAATTTGTCTCCCTGTGCTGCCAGGAGAGCAGCTGCCAGCAGCAACTCTGGACAGACGAGTCTCAGGGACGTGGAGACTGTTCAACTTGGGATGGGGCAGGTTGGCTGGGGCCGAAGTTGGTCCATATGGATTCATCCCACCCTTTTCCAGGCCACTTTCTCACCCTGGCTAGATTTCAGCCTCTCATACTGGGTTAGGTTGGGTATTTTGTTACAGTTCTAAGTGACTGCATTTAGGAACAAATGTTGCTGAAGTGCTTTCTTCATCTCCTCTTGGACGGTTTCTTCCCCTGGAAGCTGCTACCCTGTCACCCTTTGGCTTTGCTGCCTATTCTGCTTTGCTCCTGCTCACCTTTTGTCCTCTCCCACACTGTGCTCAGTGCAGACATCCTCATTAGAGCCCACACAGCTCAGACTCTGTTGCAAAGTCTGACCCTGTGGTCCCATCTCTCTCCTTTCCCCCTCCCCTAGAGAAAGAGCGAGAGATGCTGCAGATCGAACTAGAGCGATTGTTTGATTCTACCTTATTCTGCTTTGTTTAAGATAGGTAACATGGCTTCCCTCATCCCTGTGAATTGTGGGAGGACCCTGTTAATGTCTGAAATTCTGTTGGTCTGGTTTGATTAAAAGCAGTTATAAAGTATTATGTGAGGGTGGGAAGCCTTCCTAGGGAAGATGTTCTTGCATTTTCTTTGGCTCCTTGAAGAGCATAAATGTATTCCTATTTGCTGTTGAGCCTTTGATTGTCTCTTTTAAGTGGAATCTGTGTTAATATTGCTCAGCAGGACTCTAATTGATAATGCATCGGCTGTTTTTGTTGTTTTTTTTTTCCAACTTGCTGTAAATTACCTTTCAGTCGTAGCTCACTTGGTTTTGATCTCCTACTTTTAATAGCTCATTTCTTTCTTTTATTTTGAGGTAGCTTTTTTTTTTTCTGTTGAGTTTTTAGAGGAATACTTCTACATTGCTATCCTGCTGTGATCCTTACAGAGACCTAATGCTATTTTATAACCCACTGTCAACGTCTTTTCTTTCTTCCGGCTTTTCCTTCTCCTCAGCAAATATTTGTTGAACATTTTAAAGGTATTATTCTACACTCTTAGAGGAGAGAAATCCAAAGAAGCAAAAGTAGTAATTCTTTCCCACGTGAATGTATAACCTAGTCAGAGAGAAATTAAATCTGAATACAAGAACACAAATGCTCAGTGTAAGGCTATTTGTGGTAAGTACCAAGTGCGTGCTAGATGAGAGATGATGCCCAGTTGGTGTGGTCAGGAAACTTCAGTGGGGAAATGGTATTTGAACCAGCCTTTGAAGAAAATGGATCTTGATAGATGGAGAGAGAGGGAGGAGAGAATGTTCTAGGCAAGAGGGGCACAGCTAGAGGAAAGTACAAAACACTTCTGAGATACAGTGACTAAACTGGTTTGGCTGGAGGAGGAAGTATATAGAGGAATTGGAGAAAAGGTAGGTAGGATCATGTTATGGAGGACCTTGACCCTTGACTAAGAGATTTGATTCTATGCAGTAGACACTGGCAACCACTGAAGATTTAAATAGCTTAGTGTCCAAGCTTAGGTATGCACTCTGCTTAAGGAAGATTAACCTGGTGGTCGTTTGCTAAATGACAAGAAACTTGAGATGGGGAAACCAGTTGCGGCAGTGGATAATAAGGATCTAAATTAAAGTGGGATGGTAGGAATGAAAAGAATAGGCATTTATCCTTCCATCCATTAGAAAATATGTATCGTGCTCTTACCACGTGCCAGACACATGCCAGACAAGACAGATACTAGCCCCTGTACTCCTGGAACTTACAGCACCTGGCGCAGGAAGAATCTACAGACTGATGGGATTCAGGTTTCAAGTGAGCTTGGAAGTCACAAAACAAAGAGGTCTGTGAAGTTTCTTTTGGACTTGGGTGATGGGTATATTAATGGTGCCTTTAACACAAATACAGAAGTTAAGAGAAGAAATTGTTTTTGAAGGGCTAGAATACGAGAAATTTGGTTTTGGGATATTAAGCTTAAGGTATTGGAAGGATTCCAAAGCTGAAATTTCCAATGCTCCACAGAAAATGAGTGGCTGTATGCAAGGCTAAAGAGAGGTCTTGGCTATTGGTGGAGATGTGGGCATGTTCATAGAGAGGGGATGGTTGAGACTTTGGAGATATTTGTGATTTCCAGCAATAAGGGTTTAGAAGGAAAATGGGAAACTTCCTTTGTATTGTCTGTGGTACTCAGATTACAAAGGGTTGAAAGGGATTTAAAAGCTATGTTTATTTGTGCATCAATCGGTACGCATTTTTGGGACCTAATTATGTACCAGGCATCAAGCTAGGTACCGGGTATAGAGAGGAACATGACAATATCCTATTGTCACTAATGTTAAATTTGCAACATATCAGGGAGGTACACATGAAAAGTAAATTTGCGCATTTGGCTGGTTATGAGTTGTGTTACTACTGGAAGGGAAGTGAGGGAGCAGGGCTTAAGTATCTTGACAATTTGATAGACATTCAGCCTGCAATACTCCTTTCAGTGGGAGGTTAGGTACATAATTAATTAAAGAGAAATTCTTGTAGAGTCTATGTTCTTGGCCTTAGGCCCAGCATTTGAATGTGCACAGTCTTTGTAGTTATATCAACCTGTACCAAACCATGGATTCCTCCTCTGAAGTTGATTTCAGAGTTGTTCACCGGTCTCACAGGATAGCATGGGGTTGAAAAGTACAGAGTCAGTTGACCGTGGAGAATGTTATAGCCATGGTTGCAAATCAGCAAAGGGTGGAGGACCAGAAAGTTCCTCTTTGAGTATGGGGTGACCTTGAGGAGGGAAGTAGGAGGAAACATCATGCTGCCGGAAGGGAGAACCCCTGACTTCCTGGGACCAGTGCGTCACTCATTCATTTTGGACATATTTGGGAGCTGTTTGTTCCCCTAGGAAAGATTTTGCCCAGATGTAGCATCTGGTGTTGAGCAAGTGTTGGCTTTCCTTCCCCATGGCTCAAGCTGCCTTTATTTAGAAATTAACAAAAGGTTCCTTGGTGTGGTTTTCATGGGCCCGGTCCATATAGCTTTGGTGGTAGTTGGGTTCTTTTTGGAGGAAGAGTTGAGAGGACTTCTCACATGTGGGTAAAGCAGGACGGAAGAGACACAAGAAGGTTGCTTGGGGATCAGCAAGATAGAGTGGTGGCCAGTCTTTGGAATGTAGAAAGAATTCAGTTGAAGGCTCTTTGGGAATCTTTCTGACTTAGTAGAAAAAGCTCAGAGCTTTGAGCCAGACAAATTTGGGTCTGAATCCTGTCACTTCTACTCATAGCTAGCTGTGTGACCTTGAGCAAGTCACTTCACCCCTTTTAGTCTCAGTTATTATCTATGAAATGTGGAGAGTAATATTTACCTTGAAAGCTTGTTCTAGGATTATATAGAATATATGTAAAGCACTAGGCTAGTGTCTATAACCTAATAGACACCCAATAAATGGTAGCTGATATAATTATCATCACCACAGGAGGAGTCAAGCATGATAGTTAAGGTCACAGGTTCTTGAATCAGATTTTCTGGTGTTATAATCCTGGATTTTCCCACTTACTAGCTGTGTGATTTTAGCTGATGATTCTTAATCGACTCAGTTTCCTCATTTGCAAAATAAGTATAATAATAGTACCTTCTTCATGGAGTTGTGCTGGTTAAGTGAATTAATGTATGTGAAGCCCTTAGGATGGTGCTTGGGCACATAGTAAATTTATTTATTTTATTTATTTTTTTTAGAGAGGATCTTGCCCTGTCATCTAGGCTGCAGTGCAGTGGCATAATCAGTTCACTATAACCTCAAACTCCTGGGCTCATGGAATCCTCCTGCCTCTGTCCCCCAAGTAGCTGGAACTATAGGCGCACACCACCAGGCCACTAATTTTTAAAAATTTTTTGTAGAGACAGTGTCTCACTATGTTGCCTAGGCTGGTTTTGAACTCCTGGCCTCAAACAATCCTCCCTCCTTGGCCTCTCAAAGTGCGAAGTGTGAGTCACCATACCCAGCCATCAGAGAGTAAATTTAAGCAATAACAACCATTATCATTATCCTTGGGAGTTGGGACTCAGTGCAGATATACTACATAAAAACACTGGTAGATTAGATTCACTAGTTACTTCCTGTGCAGAGTTAAGCATTCCTAAGCCTGGCTAGGTAATATCATGTCAGTCTCCATTTTCTTCAGAGACCCCTTGTGGGTCCTCATGAATGACAAATTCATCTTCCTTCCTGATTTTTATGGTATGGCTACAATGGTAGGACATATGCAATTGTGTGACTTTATATAATTGTATGGCTATTTCCCACACAAACTCAGCAATTGTGTGTTTTGTTCTGTAAGGTGTCATGTAGTTCAACCTTGGTGTGTTAGATCCAGGCTCCTAATCATCAGGTGGAGGAAATTTGTCATATAGCCACCCTCTGGTTCCTTGTTCAAATTGTTGATTTTCTATAAAAATATATAATATTGAGGCCCACAGGTCCCAGTTTTGACTTGCATGAATTTAAAAAAGCCAATTTTGTAAGCCATGGAGACCAGCACATCAGTGTAGCACAAACCTCAGTCATGAGCACAACAGAATGTGGTTTACTAGGTTGTTTGTCTCCTGAGGCCAAACAGAATCTTCCAAGCTTCTGCATATATATCTGTATATCATCCTTTTAGGGGAGGGAATGATAAGAGGGCAGGTCCGAAGCAAGACATGCTTTTATGAGCAATGGGGAGGATGTTGAAGACTCCTTGAGAGTTTCCTGGGTCTCCTAGGATCTGCCCCTGGAATGTCAGCAGGCCGTACCTCAAGCTTTCAGCTCCATGGAGCAAAGACAGTGGTGATCATGTCCCTTGACAACAGTGCTGGGGCATGGAGAGCTTTTAGATTCATTTTCTTTGCTTCTGTAAGCCCCATAATAATTTCATAGTAGACACAGGAAGCAATGTGCTTCCTGCTTCTACCAGGCAACGTGTTCTTGGGATCTTTAATTCTCAGGAATTTGCAGCCAATTAAATGAATTTACTTTGATCCAGCTCTCTTTTCAAGGCAAAAGCCATGTCATCTTATTGGGAGCTTACTGTGTTAAGCGGGAGGGTTTACAAGATAAGAAGAAAAGATAGTCTCTGCCATGCGGACTTTTATAATTGAAATGGAGAAAATCAGACAGTCTGCGAGAGAATAATAAGAACACATGTGCACAGGAATCTAAAAATAGGATCCCATTTAAAGTAGGTTCCAGTAGTCACTGGGAAGAGAAGGAAGGTGGAGGACTCAGGAGGGACTTGTGCTTGCTTCAGTGAGGGAAAGGTAAAAGATAGCACAGTTATGTTCTCAATTAGATTTGGTCCCCAGTTAATTGAAGTAAAGACTTTAATATCTAATTCCTGCACTGCACTGAAGTATCACACTGTGAGGAGAAACAGAGTCATGTGGGAGGGACTCAGTGTTAATAAAAGATTTAAGGAGAATGAGAAAAAAGTAAGGTTTGGGTTTTTTAAAGTTGAAACAGAATCATCATTTCTGCTGGCTCCTACTTATACATCCCAACTATCATTGCCCCTCAAGTTTTAAATTCAGGGAGGATCGATGAGCACAGTTCTGCTTCTTAACATATTTTGGGTACAGCTGGTTAAAGAACCAGTATTAGAAAATGAATTGAACAAACTAGGATTATCTTCAACGGTAGGATGCTGAGCTGTGTTTGCCAATTCCTATTTAAGCAGTCGGGACAGGGCATTCTTGCATGAAATTCAGACACCCCTCCCTGGCAGCCTCTGTGTTAAAGTAGAGGTTGCAGAACAAGTCTGGCAGCTCTCAGCCTGAACCCTTGTAAACAACAGATGTTCATAACTAAGTTCTAGGGTGGGGGTAGGGGTTACTGTTGATGCTTGAAATTCTTTGAATTTATAGGCAGCATCTCAGGGATTTAGCAAAAGGAGGAAGTTGTACAGAATTGATTCTTCAGTATACAGGTGGAAATGATGCCTCAGATGGATATCCTTGGAAGACAAGGCATAGGCTGTTGAGTGGTCTCTGAATGGAAAGTGAGGTGAACCCAGGAAGGCAGGCACAGTAAAGAAAGGCTTAGCTTCCTAGGTATATCGACTTCTTGCCCTCCTCCCCCTCCGTCACTCCCTTTTATACCTGGACTGGATTGTCGACCTCTTCCTTGCTTCTGTTTTTTCTGGCAATGGGTGGAAATGTGTGTCCTTTCATACCACAGAGTCTATATACACATGTGTGCAGACGCACGGGCAGGTGCCCAGCATAGTCTCTTCTATTCGCACCTCCTAAGGGAAGCAATTTAGGCTTTTATGATATACTAATTAATGGGCTGTTGTTACTGGCTTTGTCTTGGATTCTAACCTTAGTCTTGTACTTTCTCAATGTTGATTTTGCCAGATCTCTGTTACATCATTAAATGGAGGTGGGTGAAGATAAAATGGCTTTTAGAGACTTCAGTGCTGCCTCTTCTTTATCCCCATCCCAAGTCCCCAAGCACACATACTGCATTTCTAGCCAGATGATGAGTGCTTAGGAATCCTTCTACCTTACAACATAGTTCAGGGAAGCCATAATGGAAAAAATGTAATACATCTTTAGTAGGCTTTCTTGGTACCAAACTAAAGAAGACTTTAGAAAGGTTCTCACCTTTAATCAAATAGAAAAAAGCAATTTATCAGGCAAGGGCATGTTTTTGAGCCACTCTAATGAGCCAGAAACAGCTGACTTAAAAATCTTTGATAAAGTCACTCACTTTATATTATTATTCCATCTGGAAAAGAAGTCCACTACTGGCCATTTTGTCCATTAGTACAGAAAGTTCTGGGGAACACTAATCCTGGTATGTGAGATTCACTTATTCTTTTAGCAAACATTTATTGAATATTATTCTATGTCAAGGACTGTGCTGGAATTAAATATACAGAGAAGAATAAGCTACCATTCTAGCTCATGGAAGTTACTATTTAATAGAAAATATTTTAAGTGTGTGTGTGTTAATTCTAATAAGGTGTAGAGTTCCAGGTCAAGAAACCAGAGTTATTGAGTGCCAAGTGACTCTTTTAGTTATCTTTATTACATGTGATTCAGTAATAAACACTTGGCTTCATCCTAATCATCAACAATGACCAACAGGTTCTGTGCAGGTTCTGGGGTCACAGAGAGGTAGGTGTAGGACCCAGCTCCTATCCTTAGTAGGCTTGTGGTGTTGTATGAAAGACAGAAGGCTTATGTGAAAAAGATAACACAAAATACCATATACTCACTGCCAGAGGAGAGATGGGAGAAATGATTTTATTTTTTTCCAGAATGGAATCTTTAAACATTTAAAAAAAATTGACATAATATTAGGCTTACAGAAAAGCTGCAAGTATAGTGCAAAGAATGTCTGTATACCACATTCCAGATTACCCCAAAATGTTAACATGTTAATACATTTGTTTTAAACTTCTTTGTCTTTCCATATACAATCCACACACATACACTTTTTTTTCCTGATATTACTTGAGAGTAAGTTGTAGACATGATGCCCTTTTATCCATATACATCCTTTAGGGTGTATTTACTAAAAATAAAAATATTCTCTTACACAGTCACAGTACAGCCATCAAAATCAGGACATAAAAATTGATACAACAATATTAATATTATCTAATCCATAGACATTCAGATTTTACCAATTGTGCCAAAAGAGTTTTTTTTGGAAAAAGAAAGTCCAAGGTTATGGATTTCATTCAGTTGGGTTATCTCTTTAGTTTCCTTTAATGTGGAATGATTTTGAAGTCTTTCTTTGTATTTCATGGCATTGACATTTTTTGGACCTTTTCATCTAGTTATTTTGTAGAATGTCCCTTAATTTGATATTTCTGATAATTTCTGATATTTCCTTATGATTAGATTCAAATTATATACTTTTGGCAGGAATACCATAAAAGTAATATCATATTCTTTTCTGCATCATATCAGGAGGCACTTGCTGATGATCTGTCCCATTGCTGGTGATATTAACTTTGACCATTTGGTTAAAGTGGTGTCTGCCAGGTTTCTCTACCATAAAGTTATTTTATTCCATGCTTTGTAATTAATGAATATATTGTGAAGAGATACTTGGAGATCATATAAATGTCGAGTTACTCAACTAATACTCAACCAATTTTAGCATTCATTGATAATTCTTACTTGAATCAATTATTATTGTGATTACCAAATAGTCATCTTTCCAGTTTCCATCATTCCTTCTACATTTATCAGTTGGAATTCTAGTGTAAAAGGGCTTTTCCATTGCCCCCATTTTTTTGGCTAGTGTTTTGTTTATATTAATGTGGATCAGTAGATTTTTATTCAATAGTTACATTGCTTTACCATCGTTATTTTAATGTTCATATTGTCCCAGATTTGGCCAATAGAGTCCCTCTAAGCTGGCTCCTGTGTCCTTTTTTTTTTTTTTGAGAGATGGAGTCTCACTCTGTTACCCAGGCTGGAGTGCAATGGCATGATCATAGCTCACTGCAGCCTCCAACTCATGGGCTTAAGTGATCCTCTTGCCTCAGCCTCCTGAGTAGCTGGGACTACAAGCCCATGCCTGGCTAATTTTTTTTTTTTTTTTTTTTTTTTTAGAGATGAGGTCTCTCTGTTGCCCAGGCTGGTCTCAAATTCCTGGCTTCAAAGCAATGCTCCCACCTTGGCCTCCCAGAGTGCTGGCATTACAGGCATGAGCCACTGTGCCCAGCCTCCTGTGTCCTTTTGATATGCCCCCATCATTCTTTGAGCACTTCCTTTCTTTCTGGCACAACAAGATGGTCCAAGTTTACCTTATCTTTTCTTTGCCTCAGCTCTAGAGTTGGCCATTTCTTCAAAGAGCCTTGGTTGCTTTTAGTGGAGAATGGTATTTAGAAATCATGGGTGCTACGTGTGCTCTTTATTATTGGAATACCATTATTATAGTCCATCTTTGCAGACAGAGGTTATAGATAGATGCATGCACACACAGACACAGGCACACCCCCCCATGTACTTCTGTAACTATTTCTCTATATGCTTATCTACGTTAAAGCCTATGAGTTCACATCAGTGTCTTCAATTCCAATCCCAGTACCACATGTTTTATTCAATTTTCTCCTTTTTCCACTGTTCTCTGCATGGAATCACTAATGCCTCTGAAAAGAAGACTACTAACTAGGCTTTAATGTGGGTTTAGAATTCTTTTTGTTTTCAGCTTTGAGGGCCAAAATACAGTGTTTGTAAGTTAGTTGGCTAGTTCTTTCTCCCCTGTCTTAGTCCATTTTGTGTTGCTCTAACAGAATACCTGAGGTTGGGTAATTTATAAAGAAAAGAGGTTTATTTGGTTCATGGTTGTGGTAGCTGGAATGCATAAGAGCATGGCGCCAGCATTTGTTCAGTTTCTGGTGAGGATATGTGCTGCCTCACAACATGGCAGAGAAGTAGGAAGGCCAGCAGATGAGTGCAAAGAGAGCAAACATAGGAGGAAACTCGCTTTATAACAACCTTCTCTCTTAGGAACTAATCCAGTCCCACAAGAGTAAGAGCTCACTCCCAGGACAGCAGTAATTTATTCATGAAGGATCCTCCCCGCTGGCCCAAACATCTCTTAATACCACTGCAATGGCAATCAAATTTCAACAGGAGTTTTGGAGGGACAAAGCATGTTCAAACCATAACATTCCCCAGCCCCCAGACTTTCAGTGTGGTGTTATTTATTTTAAATACAATTTGGTTTATTTATTTCTGTTTGTATTTAATTTTTTCCTCTCCAGAATGAGGTCTTATTGACATTTCTCACTGCCAAATCTTTTCTCTTGAGTAGAGATTGAGCAGTCTCAGTAGAAGTGAGAGACCTGCTTATCCATAGCTTAAGTCAGGGCTTTAGCAAAAGTCAGTGGTAGGGCTATAAGCCACACAAAGAGCGTGCACCAAGAACTGTCCTATGGACATTTTCCCCTCTCTTGGGCCAGCCCTGTCTCTGAGCCAGTCATCTTATAGATTGGGACACATGCCCATTTGTCCTATGACTATGCTTCTTAGGTTCTCCTTGCCATTCTCTCTGATCACCTCTTTTGCATTTAGGGAACCAAGAATCCAGCTTTTGTCTCAGCTCCAGACTATGATTGTGCAGACTGTTTACCAGCAGCTCATGTAATATGCTTGATGTAGGACCTTTGGATAATCTTGTTCTGATCTCTCAGAGCTGAAACCCCAGGGCACTCTCTTTAACATTCAAACTTGTATAACTTTAACTCCAGCTCCTGGACTGTTTGCTAGCTCCTTGTTCTGACACCCCTGCAATTTCTCCTCCTTAGCTTTTGGCCTCTCTAATAGCTCTTTTGCATCAATTCTGACCTGGCCATTTCTTCTGTCTGTCTCACGATGACTTCCAGATTTCCTTTCCTCTGCCCCCTTTAACCCTCTTCCTGCATCTCCCACACACTCATTTTATTTCTCTTTCCTCCAGACACATATGAGCTGGTCAGTGCTGCTGATTCCAGCTGTTCTGAATCTTGCCTACAGTTAAAGTTAAAAAACAGATGGACCAGTGCATCCTAGATGTTGTGCCAATTTCCACTGCATGAAAACAAATTACTGAAAAGCATCGGGAAATTTTAGAATAGCTTTGGGGTTTGATTCTGTCTTCTCACTGGTGCTTCCTGTCCTACCTCATTGTATCCTGTCACTTTCCATCATCTCTTTGTAGGCCTCACTTAATAAAGGCTGGTTTTTGAAGACCGTCGTTCTCATTTTTACTCTTTCTGTGTACTAATAGGTTTAACCATTGGGTTAGGACTGTGTTGATAATCAAGCTGGGGTTGTTGGTTGGTTTTCTAATTATCTATACCCTTTTAAATTCTTCCATATAGGACTAAGGAATTTGTGTCCTTTTGATCATATAGAGAAGGTGAAGCTGGGGCCTCTGTGCTGTGGGTAGGTCAAAGAATTCACCAACCTGAGAATAAAGTAGATATTCCTCTATTGACTTTATCAATGAGGGTGCAAAAAAGTGCCAATGCTACTGCCAGCCCTTGCAGGGAGCCTGTAGACACTCCCTGTAGACAGGGAGCATGTTCCTTGGGAAGCAGTGACACTATGCCCACACCTTTGCTTTCAGAATCCTTATTCTTGGAATTTGCCAACTGCTTTCTCCCAATGTTCTGTAGAAGATTGTTAGACTTCAGCATTTCTAGTCACTCTGAAAATAAGAGAAAAAGAATGAACATAGTAGGGATACTTACCTTATAGGTATATACAGAAGACACTGGCCATCATTTACAGAGCAACTGGAGAAAGCTGTTGGCATAGTCCAGTAATTATTGGGTGCCCACTGTAACCAGAGTGCTAGACACTGTAGGAACTGTCCTCAAAACAAGTCCTCAGAGAATAGGCTTCCAGAAGTTCAGGAACGCCCTGGATTTATATATTAATGCAAATTATTTTCCTTCCTTCCTTCCTTCCTTCTTTCCTTCCTTCCTTCCTTCCTTCCTTCCTTCCTTC
>CAUYRT010054196.1:0-69004 GCA_963574885.1 Lepilemur ruficaudatus | reverse complement strand
GAATACAGTATATGTAATAACTTGGTGACCCACGTATAAGAAAAAAAAGAATACAGTATATAATACATATACAAAATATGTGTCAATTGACTGTTTATGTTATCAGCAAGGCATTAGGCTATATGTTAGTTAAGTTTTGGGGGAGTCAAATGTTATATTCAAATTTTCAACTTCGCAGGGGTCACTGCCCCTAACCCCCCTCAATGCTCAAGGGTCAACTGTACATACTTCTTCAATAACAGCTTTATTGAAAAAATAATTCACAAATAAAATTCACCCTTTTAAGTGTACAATTCAATGATTTTTGGATGTGCAGCATCACCACTATGTAATTTAGAACATTTTCATCACCCCAAAAAGAAATAACATATTTATTAGCATTCACTCCCCATTTCCCTCCAACCCCTCCATTCCTAAAGAACCACTCACTAATCTACTTGTTAATTCTGGACATTTTCTATAAACAGAATCAAACAGTTTTTTGGTAACTATCATAATGTTTTCAAATTTCATTTCTGTGTAGCATGTATCAGAACTTCATTTCTTTTTATTGCCAAATAATATTCTACTGTGTGGATATATGACATTTTGTTTATCCATTCACTTCATGGACATTTGGGTTGTTTCCGTTTGGGGGCTATTATAAATAATATTGCTATGCACATTCATATATATGTTTTTGTATGAACATGTTTTTATTTCCTTTTTTTTTTTTTTTTTTGAGACATAGTCTAACTAAATCTGTTTCCGGGCTAGAGTGCCGTGGCGTCAGCCTAGCTCACATCAACCTCAAAATCCTGGGCTCAGGTGATCCTCCTGCCTCAGCCTCCCAAGTAGCTGGCACTATAGGCATGAGCCACCATACCTAGCTAATTTTTACTATATATTTTTAGCTGGCCAATTAATTTCTTTCTATTTTTAGTAGAGACGGGGTCTCGCTCTTGCTCAGGCTGGTTTTGAACTCCTGACCTTGAGCGATCCACTCGACTCAGCCTCCTGGAGTGCTAGGATTACAGGCGTGAGCCATCACGCCCAGCCTGAACATGTTTTTGTATTTCTTAAGTATATACCTAGGAGTGAGATTGTTAGGTCATACGGTAACTCTATATTTAGACTTTTGATGAACTGCCAAACTGTTTTCCTCAGTGGCTCCATCATTTTACATTCCTACAAGCAATGTATAAGGGTTCCAATTTCCTCATCCTGAACAACACTTACTATCTTTTTGATTTTAGCCACCCTAGTAGATATGAAATAGTATCTCACTGTGGTTTGGATCTACATTTCCCTGATGGCAAATGATATGCATACATTTTTAATATTGTAGGAAAAGAAGGATTTACTTTAAGTAGAAAGAGAACAGCTTTAGTATCTGGACAACACTATAGCATTAGACTAAAGGAAAGTTTTGAGCCACAACATTCATAGGCTTACCACATTAAAACACACACACACACACACACACACACACACTTATAAAGAGCCAGTGACCTAAGTGCAAGGCCAATGTTTATCTTGAATTATTTCCACTGGAGGAGGATTTTTTCAATTCTTTTCGTAAACAGAATTTATTAATATTTTCACAATACAGATAAGGTTCCCATACCTTAGAAATTCCAAAGCTCAACAAATATCAGCATCACCACCCAAACACTAAGTCATTTAGGCACCATGTCCACAAGAGACAGGAAGTGTGAAAAGGACAAGCAGAAGATACATAATATCATCAACAATGGAAAATTCCCAGGAAAAACCCAATGTTTCTGTTTACCTTGAGTACCTGGCTAACAACCTTCAAGAATAACATTATAGCATTACGAAGAGAGAGGGAACAGAGATTTTGGAAGGACAATGAAAACAGGAATAACTGTCTCTTACATAGGACCCAAATCTTTTCAATCATTTAAAATAACTTTTCCTTAAAAAGTATTTTTATATAAATTCATTGAACATGCATCAGCTGAACTCCTATCACAGGCTGCACACTACCCCAGGTGTTTGATGTAGATCAATACAGTTCCCTGTCTTCATGGTACTTAATAGTCCTCAAAGAGATCACTAATTCATGATGGGAAAATGGGGGTGGGGGACGGGGGGTGAGGGAGAATTGGCCAAAAAGAAGCCAAGATGAATCATGGGCAGAGCAAATATGATTTAATGAGATAGTGACAAGTTCCTATTAAGTACCAGTAAAACGGATAAAATTAAGGTAAGGAAAGACTTGACTTTTTACTATAGATTATTTACTGTTTTACATAATATCGCAATTAAAATATGTTTAAATTAGGTTTAAAATGTCAAAAGGACCTACAGTAAGAAAGATACCCTTATATATTTCCATAAATAATAAGATTGTACTCCTGAAGGGAATACAATCCAATGGGCCCGTATGTTATTCACTGATAATTATACGTCTTCCTTGTGCAAACTGAATAATGTGTGTTATATTTGAATAACAACAGAGATTCCGAGAAGTACAAGAAATTAATGGATTGGCACACTGATGATATCCAGCCTATAGAGAGCAAAGAATAAGATCTTTGAGAAATTTTAAACAGCTTAAATTTTTTTCAGCTGAAACTGTATTTCAATTACCAAATACTAATGCAAAGTAAAAATCTCAGCGTCTTTCTCTGCTAAAATATCTTTTGACCACCTTCTCATGCACAAGAGTTGCCTAAAACTGCCCCACCTTGGCTTCTTTCACAGTTCAAAGGTTGTTTTACTGTCTAGGAGGGTATGTAAGCAAGAGCTAACATGCGGCAGTGTGCAAATGTGTTCACATGAGTTCCCAAACAAAATGATACACTCAGGCAATAAGTGTTCCCAGTAAAAATTTAAGATTCCAGATTTTTTCAATGTTTGCTATTGCACTCAACTGGGTTAATCCTCCTTAAGAATCACTGGGAATAAACTCTGACAATGATTACAAGAAGACTTTACCACAGGGACAAATTAAGTTATTCAAGATAATGCAAATCATTACAGGGCAATGTTAAACCCTGACCTTGCCATTCAGACCCCTCTTAAATTGCTATGCAATCATTCATTGTGTTATTCTTGGGCAAGGTGTTTAAGCACTCTGAGCTTTCACTATAAAAGGCAGAAAACATATCTGTTAGACACAAATACAGTAAGAATTAGAAATAATCTATGGAAAACTCACAAAAATAAGGCCTAGCACATAGGAAGCTCAAAACAGATGATGAAATGGAACTAAGAAGATTTGTATTGATATTGACTAGATACCTATAATGTCTTAAGTCACTTATTAAACTTCTCTGGATCTCAGTTGTCACAAACTCTAATATGAAAGGGCTGTACTTGATAACTTGTATGGTATATCCAGCAATGATGCCATAATTTCCTTTAATTCTAAACTACTATTTAAAATGGTTTTATTTTCAGAAAGAGCATTTCTGTAATTAACCAACGCTGACAGGCAATCTTACAACCATTGATGCAGAAGAACTGTGATGATGGGGGAGGGGGGAGTTGGCAGCAACAAATCAAGCATCACCCCCACAAGAATAGATCTTCCCTCGGAAAATCTGACAAACAGCGTTAAAAAGAAGCCACCGCTAATTTTTCCCTCTGTTACTTTCACTTGTCAAATCACAGTATGTTTGTCTCTCTTGCCTAAAAATCTTACTTGGAGCCGGGCACGGTGGCTCATGCCTGTAATCCTAGCACTCAGGGAGGCCAAGGCGGGCGGATCATTTGAGCTCAGGAGTTCGAGACCAGCCTGAGCAAGAGTGAGACCCCCCCGCCCACCGTCTCTACTACAAATAGAAAGAAATTACTTGGACAGCTAAAACTACATAGAAAAAATTAGTCGGGCATGGTGGCACATGCCTGTAGTCCCAGCTACTTGGGAGGCTGAGGCAGGAGGATCGCTTGAGCCCAGGAGTTTGAGGTTGCTGTGAGCTAGGCTCACAGTGCCACAGCACTCTAGCCCTGGCAACAGAGTGAGACTCTCTCAAAACAAAACAAAAAAAACCATACTTGGCATCAGCAGCAGGAGGCAGCAGAGACCCTTTGGCTACCAGGACAGCTGCAATCACTCTAACCACAGATGGGCCAGGGACAGCGCTGTCCATCACCCCACGCAGAGAAACCAGACCACACTCTTCAAGAACAGGTGCCAGGTTTCTCCACGTGAAGTCAGACTGAGCGTTCAGGAGCAGTGCAAGAGTGAAAGTAGAGTGCAGGGCTGGAGAGCTAGAGGCCTTCACTTCAGGTTCAGGAACAGTTCCAACTAGCTGTGGACTCAGAGAAAGTCCCTTTCTTTCCACGAACCTCAAATTCATCTGTAAAATAAGGAGCTTGGTCAAAGTGGTCTCTAAGGACTGGCTCCTCTCCACCATGACTTGTTTGAAATAGGTCCTTAATTTTGCAGATAAAGGGAGGAATAACTCTAAAATAATCTGGAGGCTTCTCTAGAGGGTTTGTCTTTGGCCCTGCTCTGCCCAGAGTGAAGCTTTGCCCAGAATTCTAAACTGTAAGGAGAAATAGAATGAGAACAACTTTTTGAATTATGTGCTGATACTGGTGACAGTATCACAGGGACTTTCTTCTTCCCACACCTGAACAAAGGACCCAGGGCAGTGAGACTGTGCCTGCCTCTTAGTCTGCTGGTAACAGAAGCTAATGAAGCACCAAGGGAAACCCAGACAGGCGGCCAGATGGACTGGCAGAGGAGAGGAGGCTGGCCCCAAGCAGGAGTCCTTAATTTAGATATTAATTACTTGTGGGTGTGGAGGAAAACACCAGAGGGGCTCTCCTCAAGCCTAGAAAACTTCCTGTTAGGAAAGCTAAAGCTCCCACTGGATTTCCCTTCCTCACTGAAACAGACATGAGGTGAATCCTACAAACTGCTTCTGAAAGCCGTGATGTTCCACTGAACAGCGCAGCTTGGAAATACCTGTTACAACAAAAGAGGACAAGAGCAAGAGACGTGCCAGACAAAAAAATCCAGATGTCACCCTCATCCACGTAGGCCTGAAATATCCTCTGCTCCTGGTTCTTTCTAACTCTTAGCTGGTGAAAACTGGTGAGAAAGCCAGCAGCTGTCCTGACTGCCGTCAGGAAGAAAGAGAAAGCTGCGTGCCCAGCATTCAGCCTGCACAAGGCAGTGAGTCAGGAAAGAGGCGCAGCTCCCTTGAAAGGCAGCCACCTCGCCATATTTCTGAGCAGAGGACCCAACACACCCTGAGGAGAATTCCAAGTTAACACAGAATCATACGCACTACCATGCTGAACAAATCAATAATATCAAAATGTTTACCACTTTAAAATTTAAGCTTATGGTCTAAAATTGAATACCGGTTCGAGCATAACAAATTCACTGATAACTAGGACCATCAAAGTCATTTAAATGACAAGCAATTAATACTAAGTGTAGACACAATCAGTCAATGACAACAGGCTAGACAACCTGCCAGGGCACCACCATGCCACAGGGTCTGCCAACCTCGGGGGTAGGTCTGGAAAAACCCTGGGTTTTAAAGATCCCATTAGCTTACATACTGCAGCACATATTATATTACAAACTACTTATTTCATAAAATCTAATGGCTGTTCTTATAACCAACCAATCTGATTATCAGCTCAACTATTAGGGCACAAGAAAACCATCTACCACAAACAGAAACTAATGCACACTTTTCACAAAGACACGTTAAAATTTAAAATAACCCCAAGGCTTTGGGGATTTTACACTATGCTGTGGTTAAGAGTACGGACTCTGGAGTTACACCACCTGTATTCAAATCCTGGATCCACCACAGTTAACCACGCAACCCTAATGAAGATTTTGATCTAACATCTTCTGTAGAGTGAGACCCTAACACCTCTGGACTAATACGGCTGTGGTGAGGACTACAAGCATAATACAAATAAAGCACCGAAAACAAGCAGTGCATGGAAGAGCACAATAAATGTCAGTTACAATCATGATAACAGAAAGAGTAATAATAACTTTAAAATGCAGGGCAATAGCTGCAAATGCTGGTATTCCAGCCCTGTAGCAGTCACCAAAATCCGAGCCTTGCCCTTGGCAAGCCTCCTGTAGCTAATAGCGAGCAGCCACCTTCGCACAAGGCTTCTGGAAGGGGCAGTGACTTAAATTATAAAGTTTTAAAGAGTAAAACGCCAGCCACCCTTTCAATTACACAGGAAAGTCAAAGCCACTTTTAAAGAGCACGAAAAGATTTTAAAGGAACCACCACCAGAGGCACAGCTTTTTTTTTTTTCTAGAGGCACAGCTTTTAACATATCACAAATAATGCCCTTGTCTTTTTTCAGTCTTAGAGGTAAAAAAGAAAATAGTAGACACAAAAATCAACCTCAATAAAGTAACTTAGAAAGAAAAAAAAAGCCAAGGGGCAAATAAACAGCCACAAGACTCCATGCTTGAGGCCAGAGACTCTGCCCACATAGGGAGGCCTGGGCGAGGGCTGCACACAGTGTGCCTGGAACCACTGCCAGGTGCACCGGGATCACCACAGTTAAACGAGGACAACAAAGAACTGACCAAAAGACTGACAACAGTGTACAGAAAACCCCAAAAAGGCAACTGATTCGATTCTGTTGTTACCTTTGGAAAATCAACACGTGGAAATGGTTATCTATGAGCCGTCAAATCACAGAAAGATCAGCCATTTTGTAAAGAATAAGGGAAATACACACTTGTCCCTCATTTAAGGAAAGACAACCAACCGAGATGTTTCCTGGCCACCTGAAATATGAAGGAAGATACAAGAGCTGTGTGACTCAGTATGTGACCCTTCACTCAGAGGTGTGCACAGTGGAGCTGAGGACACACAAGGGCTACTTCATGTTACACCATGAGGGATGGTTCCAAGTCGGCTCTCATGCCTAATCTCCACCATAAAGCTATAATACAAATCATGGATTACTACTCTGAGTCTACAAATGAAGAAACAGAGGCTAAGTAACTTGATCAGGGTCACAAAATAGGACATGCCAAAGCTAGGACTTGAAACTGAGTCTGTCACCAATGTATGTACACCTCGCACTTTCTCTTATTCCAGTGGTTCTCAACAATTGGAAATTTTGCCCCCAAGGGGACATGTGACAAAGTTCAGAGACATTTTATTTTATTTAGAGACAGGGTCTCCCCCTGTCACCCAGGCTGGAGTGCAGTGGTGTCATCATTGTTCACTGTAACCTCAAACTCCTGGCCTCAAGTGATCCTCCTACCTCAGCCTCCAGAGTAGCTAGAACTACAAGGAGGTGCCATCAAGCCTAGCTAGTTTTACTTTTTTGGAGGGAGGGAGGGGTGGGTGCAGGGATAGATGAGGTCCCAACTATGTTACCCAGGCTGGTCTGGAACTCCTGGTCTTAAGAGATCCTCCCACCCCAGTCTCTAAAGTGCTGGAATTGTAGGCGTGAGCCACCATGCCCTGGCTGAGAGACCTTTCTAATTGTCATAACCAGGGATGGCAGTGGCTGATACTGGCATCTAGGGCTAGAGACCAGGGATGGTGCCAAACACCCTACCATGCACAGGACAGGCTTCCACAACAAAGAAGTATCTGGTCTGAAATATCAACAATGACAGGGTTGAGAAGATTTGGCCCGCGCTATAAGACCTTGCAATCATTAGTTAATGGGACCAAATGCGAGCTGCAGGCATTCCAAGGAGGGGAGGCATATCACTGTCAACTGGTGTGCTGCGAGAAGCCTTTGTGTCATAATCGTGAGATTTTGGTTGAACCTTAAAAACGTGGGTAGAAATGGATGGCATTTCCAGCCAGCCTAGGACAAAAGAAATGACCAAAGATGCAGAGAAAAAAATAGCAAGATGCAGTCAGAGGTCAAGATTATTATAACTAAGTATTTTCCCTAAACTACCTATAAAATGAAACCACTAAAAATGTATGAATAAAAATTCTAGTAAATCTGCATGTGCTTATAAATGCTTGGGGCATCTTTGAATATTCCTAAGAAATGGGTACCTTGGTAGACTCCAGGAAGAAAACAGGTTACTAAAAGGTCATAAATTTTTGTTTGTAAGGGGAAATATACATGACAGCAGATGATAGAAAGACCTTAAACAGGTTCTCAGGAAGAAAAGTGACATAATTTCTATTGGACATAGGCCCAGTATTCCAAATGTATCATGTGCTATTTGGCAAAATGGTAAACACACAAGCTCAAAGCCAGACTATCTGGGTTTGAATTCCTTCTCCACCACTTACTACTTTTTAAGTTACTTCCTGACTAGGGGCAAGTTACTTAACCTCTGTAGGCCTCCATTTGCTCTTGACAAAATCAGGAGGCTATTTCACAGGGTTGTTGTACACGTGTCTGGCCACAAATAAATATTTGCTATTAATAGTAGTATCTCATTATATCTTCATAATAATCTAATGAGGAAGGTACCATTATTATTCCCATTTTATTGACAAAGTTGTGGCTTAAGGAGGTTAAATGATTAGGCCAAAGTCCTCTGACTAAAATAGGGTATATCTGACTCCAAACTCAAGCTCTTAATCACTCCTTATATTGCTTCATGAGGGCTAAGAATGTTGAGCTCCAGCAAGCAGGCAATGGGAAGCCACTAAAGGATTCCAAATGGGGAGTATGAATTATTAAAGCAAGGTTTTACTTAGGAAGGCAGCGGCAATGGAAAGGAGAATAACCTGGAATAGGGAACTGGCATAGGATGGGCTGGGTGCAGAGAGAGTAGAGAGAAAGAAGCCTGTGAAAAGGTATTGGCTAGAGGTGACTAGGCCTGAACTAAGGGGGATGGCGCTGGACGAACATCAAGAATAACAAGCGTGGCACAGGAGAGCCCAGGAGGTGGGTACCCGGGAAGTACAGCAAGTGACAGGGCAAGGAGAGTGACCAGAACACAGTCAGCTACACCTGGCTTCGAAGGCAGAGAGGCCAAAGTGAGAATACGAGGAAAACAGGCCTGTCTTGGCCTGTTTGGGGAATGACATTAACTGTGAAGGTCTCCCGATAAAGGATCTTCCCAGTGCTACCCAGGAGTCAGAGGTACTGAACCCACAGGCCAAATCAAGGAGAGTTAAAGGGAAACTCAGGTACGTAAATTATCAACTGGGATAAGTAACTACTTAAACAACTTACTACACTAAAGTAAGTAATCTTAGAAAAAAATCCAGAATCCATGATAATATTTTTCTTACTTGTTAAAAGAAAGATTTCACACACAAAAAAACCCAAAACCAAACCAAAGTTCCATTAATACGACATATAAGAAAGTGCAGACCACACGACAGAATCAAAATGTCATCATGAAATTTTTCTGGACTAATGAAACACTGCAAGAACTCTTTCTCAGTCTCCACAAAGGACAGGGCATATGAATTTCAGTGAGAATAACACATGCATTAAATCATCTCTTCATTCAACAAGTACGCACTAAGTTTCCTTTAAACTCTCAGAATTTCGTCTTTCAATTTAGAGACTCCCTCTACTTGCTAAGAAAGGCTAGATTTTCTTTTTCTTCTCTAGAATATAAAATAAACATCAATGGCTCCACTGTGAATTCACCTTCTTACATGCCAAGCCAGAATGGCAGTGATGTGGTCAGTCACCCATGGCAACAGAAGACACCTTTGAAAGGATAGGGTTCTGGGGAGTAACAGAGCTTGTGAGAAATACATGCAGGCAGCCATTTCTGAAATTATTTACTACTTTTTAAAAAATATAAATCCTTTAACATCTTCAGGATTTATCGGAGATAATTAGGAACTTCTTCCCAAGTTGGAACAAGATAGTTTCTTTTTTAGATTTTAGAGTTGCCACCAAATGTTACAAATACCCAAGCGTCAGCTGAGGATCAAGTAACTCCAATTAACATATTACTTTCCACCCTCACCACATAACCTCTTCCACAACAGAAAAACTGCTTGTTCATTTGAGATATTAGCCTATGTTAAAATAATGAATGAAAATGCTACTATTTGAAATCCAAGAGGCAATAGATACATTACTAAACAAAAGCTGGCCAAAATCTGTAGTAGCCATGCTGGTATACCTAGCACAGTATTATGCAGAAGCATCTCAATCCAACTGACATATAAGCCAATGCAGAGAGCCTTTCTCTCTCTTTCTAGCCCCTCTTCCCAAGTAACACCTGTATTAATGTCAGAAGACAAGCTGTCGATGTGAAATACAAAAGGCAGGGTAAACAAAGCTACCTGTACAGAATTTCAGAAGCAAAATTTAGGATGCTTTTACTACACAAATTTAAGCTTCAACATTTTTATGAAATGGGTTACAAAATCTACTCGTGTGCATGTATGCAAACAGATACTATCTGTTAGGAAGGTTCTTATTTAGGCATTCATCTTTTGAATTCACAATCCTTTTTTTTCTTTCCTTTTTTTGAGACAGAGCCCTGCTGTCACCCCAGCTAGAGTGCAATGGTGTCATCATAGCTCACTGCAACCTCCAATTCCTGTGATCCTCCTGCCTCATCCTCCCAAGTAGCTAGGATTATAGGCACCCACCACCACACCTGGTTAATTTTTTCTATTTTTGGTACAGATGGAGTCCTACTCTTGCTCAGGCTGATCTTTTTATTTTTTTAATTTTTCTTTCTTCAGCCGTAAGAAAGCAATCAGGCTGGTCTTGAACTCTTAAGCTTAAGCGATCCTCCTGCCTTGGCCTCCCAGAGTGCTAGGATTACAGGCATCAGCCACAGTGCCCAGCCTGCAATCTTTCTTAACTGAGGCAACACAGGCAAAGAGTAAAATACACACTGATATACATTCCATGCAGAAAAGTGAACCTGGTAAACTAATTAGAAGATCTTCCATCCATGCATACTTTCATTCTATAATATTTACTGAAGCATCACCTCTAAGCCGGACCCTGAGGGTTTTCTTTTGGCTAAGGCAACTGAACAAAGTACAAATCTAATACAGTAAGTACTATATGACTTAAACATTTCTCCCCCTGCCCAGCTTTACTGAAGTATAACTGATCATAAAAATTGCACGTTTACAGTGTACAATGTGCTATTTTGATATATGTATATATTGTGATTACCACAGACCAGCTCATTAACCTATCCTTTACCTCACGTAGATTTTGTGTGTTAAAAAAATTTAACATCTACTCTCTTAACAAATTTCAAGTATATAATACAGTATTGTTACTACAGTCTAGTCACCATGCTGTATATAAAACCTCTAGAACTTAGTCACCTTATAACTGAAAGTTTGTAAGCAACTGTTAAATTATCTTTGAGTTACCCTCTATCCAAGGATACTTAGAAATAGTAAATAAACACAATAAATTATTTCTTCTGAATTATTTCCTAAGGAACTAAATGGGATGTTTTATAATAAAGATACTGGATAAAGCAATTTCTGATTAATCAATACCGTATCACCTACCTTAAAAAAAACTGAAATACATGCCTAACAACTACAAAGTGCTCTCTTTATAAGACAGAATGGCATATCACTAAATAAATGTAAAACTGATCCAATAAGAGTTCAGAATGTTTAAAGGCCAGCCAATTAGGTACTGGGGGTGGGAGTTGCCATCAGCAGTCTTACCTGTCGAATGATACTCTTCACACAACGTACAGGGAGGCCTTGATAGTTGGACTTGATGATCCACTTGAGGAGATGGTGGCCAAGCACTTCAAAGACCATGCACACATCTGGGACACAGTTAAGGACCATTCATGGATGCATTTCCTGGAGTTAGGCAGTTACAAAAAGCAGCATCACTGTGTCACTTGCACAACATTTATTTCTTTATTAAATACAACATCAATACTATCGGGAATAACAAAAGTGTTCAAAATGAAAGAGCAAAAGACCTGAGAGATACCAGAAGACCCTAGCTCTTGACACACCCCAGCACCCACCCAGTCAGTAAGTGGCCCAATATTCCTGAGTTCTGGGAAACGAAAATATTGCCTACCCCATGCACACAAAGGGCTAGCACAGAAGATCCAACATGAAAATATGAACAGAGCATTCTGGAAACTTAAGGTTTTCTCTTCTCTCCATTTGTACTCTCAGTTCTGAGCTGCAGGTCTTGAGATACTCTGCTCTCTGTCATCTCTCGCTGGGACTGCACTCTGCCAACTCCCCAGGCAGAGGGAGGGTGAGGATAAGAGAGAGGCTCTCTCCACAACCCCCAATCATGTCCTCCTGAGCCCCGCCCAAAAACCAACAAGCACCCACACAACTTAACAGCAGCACAGTCAAAACTGATATTCTCAAAAGAGAAAGGGAAGTCATGAGACACCTTTGCCTGCCACACATTTCTTTTCCAACAAGATGCCCAGTATTAGGCCTAAGGCCACCTTTGTAAAAAATCAAGAGGAACACCTAATCTTTTTTTTTTAATTTTTTTTTTATTTCAGCATATTACAGGGGTACAGATGTTTAGGTTATGTGTATTGCCTTTGTCCCACCTGCATCAGAGCTTAAAGCATGTCCATCCCCCCAAGAAACTCTTTCAAGAATCATTAACTTCCATCAGGATAATTTCTTTTTGAGGACAACAAATATTCTGTACCACATTCTAACAAAAATGAGAAAATATAAATTGAACAATTTAATCTTCAACTAAACAACAAAACTAAGTCAATACAGACTTAGGAGGAAGAAGAATTTGGAAAAAACACTGTGGAAATGTGATTCAAATAAGTAGTTAAACATTCATTTTAGTAATACCAAGGAAATTTGAATGAGGATGTATGCTGTGTTATCAAGAAACTGTTAGATTTATTCAGTGAATTTTATGGTTATATTTTTAAAGGCTCATATTTTTTCAAAGATGCACACTGACATTACTAAAGGTAAAGCACATGGCTTCTAGGATTTGCTTTAAAATAATTTGGTGAGAAAGGACAGATGGAGCAACTATAGCCAGACCAAGACAATCACTGAACTTGGGTGATGGATTTACAGAAATTCACTGTACATTCTCTACTTTTATACATGTTGGACATTTTTCATAATAAAAGTTTTTAAAGAAAAACTATGACAATCTCTTCCATTAACCACTGGCTTATGTCAGATATGCCAACTAGTACAGAAAATACATCACTCCACTTTTACAAGGCTTTTGCAAAGTAGACAAACTGAGAGTAAAATGAAGAAAACCAAAACACTTCTGAATTTACCTGGCAGAAAAATGATCCTCTACAGGAACAGTTATTTAAAAGACTTGGTTGGGCCGGGCGCGGTGGCTCACGCCTGTAATCCTAGCACTCTGGGAGGCCGAGGCGGGTGGATAGCTCAAGGTCAGGAGTTCAAGACCAGCCTGAGCAAGAGCGAGATCCCGTCTCTACTATAAAATAGAAAGAAATTAATTGGACAACTAAAAATATATGTAAAAAATTAGCCGGGCATGGTGGCGCATGCCTGTAGTCCCAGCTACTCGGGAGACTGAGGCACAAGAATTGCTTGAGCCCAGGAGTTTGAGGTTGCTGTGAGCTAGGCTAATGCCACGGCACTCTACAGCCCGGGCAACAGAGTGAGACTCTGTCTCCAAAAAAAAAAAAAAAGACTTGGTTGTATCATTCTGAACACAGAATTTCATATTATTAGTACTATTCAGTACTAACAGTACTCAAGTACAAATCTAGACACGTTGACATTTCAAGCATTTTTCCTTTTATTATCTAAACCAATACTTCATCCTCACACAGTGTTTCGCAGCCACTGGGGCATACATAGATAGTCCTTATGCAATGATTTAAAAAACTTTAAAGCACAAAGAAGTGCTATCTACCATTGCAAAAAATAAACTTCACCACAATTAATGAAAAAAGATCAGTAATTAATTCTGTGCCAAAGGAAGGGAGGGAGGGAGGAAGGAGGAAGGAAAGAAAAGTTTCTAAGACGCTACTACATTACAAACTCCCAAAATCCTCTGCAGACCACTCTAGGGGATCATTTTAGAACACTTCACAATGATCTTAAGAGTCTTTATGTTGAGAGTGATGCAACAGCAAAAGAATTTATAGGGGCTTGAAATATTTCCATTTCTTAAGAGTAAAAAAAAAAAATATTAATGCATTATGACTCAGCCATTAGGAAATAAAGGATACGTATCCCATTCATGCCTGAAATCTTGAAGTCATCAATAAGCTGGACCACCATGTCTTTGTTTGGGTCACTGGGATCACTTTCTCGAACCTACACAAAGAAAAGTGATTGCAATAACATAGGAGTTTAAGATGGAGGCTCTTTTCCCATTATTCCAACCAACATTGCTTTAATAAAAGTGATATTTTTAAAATCAAAGATTCAGCATTTGAACTTCTGAAAAATACTCAACTTTAATTTAGTATCACCCAGAAAAACCCCTATGTGAGATTTTAGGTCATTAATATTTCTTACATGATTCACATTGTTGCAATACTTACACATTTGAGCAATTTTATTTCATCCAAGGCTGTCTCTGTATAATGCTGAGCACTTTTTACAACTTTCATTGCAACAAATCTTTTCCCTCTAAAATAAAAAGCATATTTATTTATATTATCAGCAGAAGGAATAATCATCATACTGGTTGAGCATCCCTAATCTGAAAATCTGAAATTCAAGATGCTCCAAAATCTGAAATATTTTGAGTGCTGACATGATGACACAAGTGTAAAATTCCATGCCGGATCTCATGTGATGGGTCATAGTCAAAATGTATTCAAAACTTTGTTTCATGTATAAAATTATTTTTTAAAATGATGTATAAAATTACCTTCAGGCCATGTGTATCAAATGGATGTGAAACAGAAATGAATTCTGTATTTAGACTTAGGTCCCATGCCCAAGATGTCTGTGTATATGCAAATATTCCAAAACCTGGAAAAACCCAAAATTGGAAACACTTCTGGTCCCAAGCATTTCAGATAAGGGATACTCAATTTGTAATACAATCTATCCAATAAATAGAAACGTTTAAGGAGCTTTCCTTTAAAATAGTACTTTTCAAATTGTGGGGCCACAATTAAATAGCTGGTTCATGGGTCAAGACAATCTCTTTTATGTTTTGTTGTTTTGTGTTTTTCTAATTAAAATAGACTAGAAAAATGTCAAAGTTATCACATACAGTAAGGGAAAGTATTCTCTCATAACACTTTTGTTTCAGTTCACACACACACACTACAATACATGTATATATAATATATGTGCTGGCTAGCAATGAAGTGTCTTAGTATGAGTCAGGGCTTTTAAAAATGTTATAAACTACTGATTTGAAAAGTCTGTACATTATTAATTTTATATTTGAATGTTTTTCTGGTATGGATGAATCACTAGAAAAATAACATGATCCCAATGTAAAGCAATTTCAAGGACTAAGCTCCAGGATTTTTTTCTTTTTTTCTTTCTTTTTTTTTTTTGAGACAGAGTCTCACTCTCTTGCCCAGTGCTGTGGCATCAGCCTAGCTCACAGCAACTTCAAATTCCTGAGTGCAAGCAATCCTCCTGCCTCAGCCTCCCAAGTAGCTGGAACAACAGGTATGCACACCACCACACCCAGCTAATTTTTACCTATTTTTAGTTGTTCGGCTAATTTTTTTCTATTTTTAGTAGAGACAAGGGTCTTGCCCTTGCTGAGGGTGGACCCTAACTCCTGACCTCAAGGGATCCTCCCACCTCGGCCTCCCAGAGTGCTAGGAGTACAGGCGTTAGCCCCCACGCCTGGTCAAGCTTCAGGATTAAACCCAGAAGAAAGTTAATATTTTAAGATTTGAAATTCAAATGACAGAGGGGAAAAAAATCTAGTTAGCTGAGGCAGGCCTGTGCCAAGCACTTTACATGCCACAATAACGTAAGTGCAACTTTCAGTCATACCTTCTTAGAAAACAGATGGTGAACTAGACTGGGAATCAAATGCACAAAGGACAAAGGAACACTTACTGCATATCCCAGCACAGCCAGACAGTAGAGAAGTGCCCCCATCCAAGCTTTCTAATAACATGATACCGGCCATTGAAGAGGTCTCCAATTTTCACTGGATGATAGCCACCTTAAGAAAAGAAAAGAAAGAAAAAAAAAGAATTCAAAATACCAGAAAAATAGTAACAACATTTCATCTCTTCCTTTGTCAATTCTTGATGCAACTAAAGAAAGCTCTAACTAATACAATCAGATTAAACCATGTTTAATTAGATTTTCAATTATATTTTTTCAGGAATATCTTTCATTAGGAGAAAAATGTTCTATGAATTCCTGTTAGGCTTTTTGTTTGTTTTAATTTAAAGAGGCCATGAACCACCCAGCACTCCGTAACAGTAACTCAAGGCTTTGTATTTAAATCTAGGTGTATACAATATGCACACACCAGCTCTTCACCTTTACAAACTTATTTTCTTCTAAGCAACAAGTTAGACTCAAATCTTTTTAACTGCACAAGAAAACTCACCAAAATAAACGATGTTTACTCTGCATAAGTCTGCATACACCAACAGTTTATGCATAACTGATAAGGAACTATATAATGTATGTCTTAATTTACCCTCTGTCACGGCTTGTTGTTCTCATCACTCTTCCTCCAACCTCAAAATCCTGACTGCAAATATCCCTTCTTTAACCAAAGAAATCAGTTGGAGAGGGACAGAGGGTACTCTGTTAGAGTGGACTCCTGGGGGAGGCAAGAGTGCCTCATTGACATCTGGCATAAGAAGACCTTCACCATGCATTTTAAAGTAAAATAAGCAAGCTACAAAATAGCATGCGTAATATGCCATTTTAAGCAAAATGCACAAAATGGTCTAGGAGGGTAAGAGATTAGCAATGGACTTCCTGGATATAAAAGTACTTTCATTCTTTTATTCTACATTTTATTCTTTTTATCTATCTTTTCAATTTCTTCTGAAACAATGCTTTTCTACTTTGGTAACAAGAGTTCATTGTTTTAATTTAACATAACTTAATATTGTTTCTTTATTGTAGAGATGTTATTTCTCATTATTTTACTCTACAGAATTCTTACAAATCATTCAGTAAAGATATAGATGGTGGCTCACGCCTGTAATTCTAGCACTCTGAGAGGCCGAGGCAGGAGGATCGTTTGAGTTCAGGAGTTTGAGACCAGCCTGAGCAAGAGCGAGACCCCGTCTCTACCAACAATAGAAAGAAATTAATTGGCCAACTAAAATATACAGAAAAAATTAGCTGGGCATGGTGGCGCATGCCTGTAGTCCCAGCTACTGGGGAGGCTGAGGCAGAAGGATCGCTTGAGCCCAGGAGTTTGAGGTTGCTGTGAGCTAGGCTGACGCCACAGCACTCTAGCCTGTGCAACACAGTGAGACTCTGTCTCAAAGAAAAAAAAAAAAAAAAAGATACAGACGGTTTGTGCCTAGTGTTGAGAGGCTCAAAGTAGGTGCAGGAAGTATCTAAAACCACATCCTCAATATACTGTGTTACTCCCAGAAGGCTTTGAGTAATACTTTAAGAAATACTATGAATATTTACCTTGTGTTAAGATTAGTGAAGAAGGAATTTGACCAAATATTGAGTTTCTAAGATTTTTACTCTGTCACCATCTCATTTGCTTTTCCTGGATTTTAATCTCAAAGTTCATAACAATATTTTGGGCTAAAGATATGAACTACATGATAGTAAATTAAAAACAAAATAGAGCAAATTATCAAATGACTTATTACTTAGAAGATTAAATGAAAAGAAATGGGCTCTGAGTTTATAGTACAGATTTTAAATCATTAAAATTAACACTAAGAAGAAGGGGAAAAACCCTAATTGTTTACCAGGTCTGAATTAGGAGCACTGTGCTAGCATTTTATTTTCAAAGCTGTGTTCATGAAATAAAAGTGGGCTACAATATATTGCACGTGTTCCATAGGGAAGCAGGGGAGGGGGAAGGAAGAAGGGAGAAGTTCTGTTTGGAAAATACAAAGTTAAAGAAAAGCAGACTTCTTGACCATTGGCCTAATGTCTTAACACACAGTGTGAACCTCTAAGAAACTAAAGCATGCTGCATATTCCAGACATACCTGCTCACGAAACTATTTCTTCAGAGACCTAGTCACATTTTATAACACAAGTATTTAGGAAACACTGCCTATCTTACTTACTTCTTACAATCACTCTGCAAAGTAGATGGTATTATTTCTACACTGCTACAGAGAATACCAAGTATCAGAGATTTTTAAGCACTAGGTTCAGGGCTACAAACTAGGTCTGACTCCAAAGCTCATGTTTTGTCCACCAGTGAGAAACACATTCCAATTTTAACAACTGGAGGACAGTTTCCTGGTCTTAGTACGTATGGAACACTGGAAGGCTGAATTAAAAGTTATCTACTAATATTAAGTGCAGATTATTGCTAACATTAAAGCCTCCAGATTTAAAAATAATTGTGCATAAAAAGAAACCTGTATCATTAGGATATGTTTGACATTCAAATTTTAAATAGCCCAAGTGCATACACGTGAGCAAAAATAGTAGAGCACTACTTCCAGTGTAATCCTAGCATAACTGTAGAGGCTCCTTTTCTCATAGGCTTTAGGAGTTGAACCAAAAAAAAAAAAAAAAAAAAACACAAATTACTAGTTGAGTACAGTGTCTCTAGAATCCCCAGGCAAGCTGAAAATATCTCTATAGATAGGCAAACTATACAAGAGGGAGGGGAATAAAACAATATTTAAACACAAAGATAAAAATAATTCAAAGTACAAAACACTTAACATGCTTTTGATTTTGAAAATATGACACACATAATTTCAAATCTATATTCTATATATACCCTAACTCCTAGATTCCTACAGAAAACAATAGTCTCTTCTGACCATTCATCTTTCATTCCCTTCTCACAGAGTGGTAACTTTGTTTATAGGGCATCTCCTCTAACACTCAAGCTGCCAAAAGAGGGGAGCATGCTGACATGCAGCAGGCCACACCAACCTATCCAACACCAGTAACTCCACCAGAAACTCCTCCAATTCCCTGGGCTTAGTTACCCATGGGTGCCATAACCATGGCCCACTGTATTATCCAGCACACAAGGAATCTTGGGAATAGATACAGACTGGACAAAGACCCAAACTTTCTTGGGTTCCTTTCCCTGTTCCAAAGGTGTACAGGACAGTAACACTGCCACATGTGAACCCTGCTGACAGCATCCACACAGAGCCAGAAAGGGTCAGGCATCTGAGCATCACCACGACGTACGGTGTAGGTGATACACCTGTATTTCACAACTTGTACTGCTTAATATAAAAATTATGAGGCTGGGAGCAGTGGCTCATGCCTGTAATCCTAGCACTCTGGGAGGCCGAGGCAGGAGGATCGCTCAAGGTCAGGAATTCGAGACCAGTCTTAGCAAGAGCGAGACCCCGTCTCTACTAAAAATAGAAAGAAATTAATTGGCCAACTAAAATATATAAAAAAAAAATTAGCCGGGCATGGTGGCTCATGCCTGTAGTCCCAGCTACTCGGGAGGCTGAGGCAGAAGGATTGCTTGAGCCCAGGAGTTTGAGGTTGCTGTGAGCTAGGCTGACGCCACAGCACTCCAGCCTAGGCAACAGAGCAAGACTCTGTCTCCAAAAAATAAATAAATAAATAAATAAAATAATAATCCACAGGCTAAGGAAGAAATATAAAAGAAATTAGAAAATATTTTACACTACATGAAAATGAAAACTCAATATATCAGAATCTCTGAAATGCAGTTAAAGCAACACTTAAGAAGGAAATTTATAGCACTAAATGCCTATATTAGAAAAGAAGCTCTCAAAAGTAGTAACCTCAGTTTCCACCTTAATAGACTAGAAAAAGAAGAGCAAAGGTAACCCAAACTAAATAGAAGAAAAGAAATAATAATGATATGAGCTGCAATAAGTGAAATAAAAAGCATAAAAACAATCAAGAAAATCAGTGAAACAAAAAGGAGGTTCTTTAAAAAAATGAAAATAATAAATGTCTGGCCAGGTTGATCGGGGGAAAACAAAGAAAACACAAATTATCAACATAAGGAATGAGTGAGGTGATGTCACCACATATTTTAAAGACATTAAAAGGATAACAAGAGAATATAATTTCACACCTATACATAAGAAAACTTTGATGAAATGGACGAATACCTTAAAAAACACAGACCACCCAAAGTTCCAAGAAGAAGAAATATATACCTGAATAACCTCATATTTATTTTCAAAACTAAATTTATTGTTAAAAATCTTCCCAGAAAAAATGCATTGGTGTATTCTCCAAAACACTATGAAATAAATACTACCAATTCTACACAAACTCTTCCTTAAAAGAAAAAAAGAGGAAATACTCCCAATCTCATCCTATGAAGCCAGCATTACTTTGATTCCAAAGCCAGGAATTTTCCCTATGACATAGATAGAAAAATTACAGATAAAATTTCAACAAATCAAATCACCCAATATATAAAAAGGATCATTCATCATAACCAGGTGGGGTTTATTCCAGGAACACAAACTTGCTTTAATATTCAAAACTCAATTGATGTAATTCACCATAATTAACACACTAAAAAGGAAAAACCAGATGGTCAGCTCAACAGAAATAGAAAAAACTATTTGACAATATCCAACATTCATTCCTGATCACAATACTCAATAAAGCAGGAATAGAAGAATATCTATGAAAAATCTACAAATAACATCAGACTCAATGATGAAAGACTGAATGTTTTCCCCCTAAGATCAAAAACAAGGTAAGGTTATCTGTTCTCACCACTTCTATTTAACATGGTACTGCAAGCTCTAGCCAGTATAATCAAGCAAAATAAACACAAAGGCATCAAGACTGGAAAGAAAGATGTAAAAATTTTTATTCATGGACAAAACTTATATATATATATACACACACACGCTTATCTATAAATAAAAGCTGAAGGTATCTGCAAAAAAGCTACTAGAAATGGTAAGTGAATAAGACAGGTAGTGATCTATATACTACAATGAGAAATTAAAATCTTAAATATATAATTTCATAGGGAAATATTTATGCTACTGACAAAGGATGGGAATACCCTGTACAATGAAAACCACAAAACACTGCTCAAAGAGATTAAAGAAGACCTAAATAAATGGAAACATATGCTCTATTCAGGGGTTGGAAGTCTCAATATTGTTAAAATGTCAGCTCCCCTCAAGTTGATGTATAGATTCAAGGCATCATCATCAAAATCCCAACAGGCTTTGTAGAAATTGACAACTGATTCTAAAGCTCATATGGAAATTCAAAGCATTGATTTTGTACAAGGTACAAACAAAATACAGTGGAGAAAAGACAGAACTTTTCAACAAGTGGTGCTAAAACAACTGCATATCCCATGTCACAGAGGAAGGAAGGGAATGACATGGGAGAGTGGAGGGGAAGGGGAAAAATGAAAAGAAAAATCTCTGATGCATACCTGGCATCAAATACAATTAACTCAAAATGGCTCATAGTCTTAACTGTAAAACCTAAAACTACAGAACTTCTAGGAGAAAGTATAGGAGAAAACCTTTTGACCTTGGGTAAAGATTTCTTAAGACACCAGAAGCATAATCCATTAAAGAAACCAAGTGATAAACTGGACTTCATCAAAATTAAAAACACTGCTGGAAGGAAAAGACATGCCTCATGGGGAGAAAATACTTTGCAAAGCATGTAACTGATAAGGACTTGTACCCAGTTTTATTTTGCATTTCATTAATTACTAATGAGGTTGAGCATTTTTTTATGTTCACTGTGGCTAATCACATCTTCCCTGTGTGAAATATCTGTGCAATGATTTTGATCATTTTTCTAATCACTGTAATTTTTTTTATCACTCTGTAGACATTCCTTACATATTCTAAACACTAATTCCTTCTTGGTTATACATGCTACAACTCATGCCAATACTGACCACCTCTAAATAAGCCCTCATAAAGCAAAAACGAAAACATTATATGCAGAGACATTACTACATACTCACCACCACTTTTCTTCACTAAATAAAATATATACCTGAATAACCTTATATCTATTTTAAAAACTAAATTTACTGTTAAAAATCTCCCCAGAAAAAATGCATTGGTGTATTCTCCAAAACATCATGAAATAAATACTACCAATTCTACACAAACTCTTCCTTAAAAGAAAAAAAGAGTAAATAGGCATTACATGAGCTCATCAAAGGGGCTTTTCTCAATAATAAAGAAAATGAGGTTTACTGTATGAACTTGGACATTGTTCATTATCTACTCAAGCACTTTGGGCTCACTTCTTGGTTCTGAATCATGTTCTGGATAAATAAAACTGTGACATACTGAATTATGAACTAGAGAAACATAACTGATCTTAGAATGAGAAAGTCTTATTTTGGTGAATGTAGAGTTCAGAAATCAGAATCTACTTGAAAAATAATGAGATTTGTTACAACTAAAAAAATTATTTTAGTAACTAAAAAAACTTTTAAAATAAAAAAAACTAAGAAAGCGGCTCCCTATTTAAAAGTAAAAGCCATAATTATCCACACTTAGACCTCCAAATATAACTAAAAAATTAAGTTCCTTCAAGAAATCAAGACCTATTGTTGTTTTCAGGCTCCTATTCTTCCTGAAGTACAAGGGTGTATCACAGCATACAGCAATGTCTGACTCAACCATACAACTAAAGACATGTTTCCCAGATGTATGTTACATTCTCTTATTAAAAAAATGATGCATAAAACATTACAAATTATCCAAACTGTAAATTATTTCAATGAAATTCTCAATTATTCTTTATAAAATGAGAAAAAGAACAAAGGTCTTCGAGACGAACTGACTACAAATAAGTAAAAGTTCCTTGATATGCATGTGGAAAACAAAGCTGCTTTTTGAGTCTCATTCTAAAGCTCCACCTAGTTTAATAATCCAAGAATAATTCACGTTTTCCAGTTTAATCATCATCAGAAAGTCTAACTCAAGCACCAACTTGTACATACTCCTGTGCTAGGCACCCAACATAGGAATTTCAACGTACTTAGCAGACTTAAGGTTTAGGGCTTATAATCCATACCAGATGAAAATAGTATTAGATTCATTGATGTCCTAAGAAAAGCATTTAAATGACTACACCTACACATGACTGTAACTATTCATACTTGAAAGTCTGCCTCATCCTTTTATTAATTTCTTGCGGCTGTATTCTGACAGACTGTGTTCTCTAAAGAAGGCCACAACACTATCTCCCAAACCACCTGCACTTCTAGAACCTTGATTTTCTACCATGAACAAATGGACTCTAATTCCCCTCCTCATGAACCTCAGCGAGCTTCTGATGTGCTTCTAAACAACAGAACGTAGTGGAAGGGGCTGCGGACTTTCTGAGACTAGGTCATAAAAGGCATGCAGCTTCCGCTCTGCAAGGAGTAGGTTTGCTTAGGAACTCTCAGTTGCCAGCTAAGAAGTCTGACTACTGTGAGGCCACCGCTGTGCTGTGAGGAAGGCAAGCCTCGTGGAGAGGACACGTGTAGGTGCTCCAGCCAGCAGTGCTAGTCATTTACCCTTCCAGCCCAGGGCCAGACGCGTGTGCTTCCAGATAATTCTAGTCCCCAGCCACTCAGTCAACTCAAGCCTTTGTGATGTCTGAGCGGAGGCTCCAGATATCACGAAGCAGAGGCAAGCCATCCCAGCTTTGCCCTCTCTAAATTCCTGATACCTAAAATGATGAGCAAAATAAAAAGGTGGTTCAAGGCTGCTAAGTTTGGGGATAATTTGTTACACAACAGTAACAACCAGAACAGACCTTATTCTGTTCACCACGACGACGATGCAGAACCTCCTCCACTGTTCTGCAAGAAAGATATGCCCTCAATCTTTAAAAGACTGGCTCACTGTCTCCAAAAATCACTCATTTAATTCTTTTCTTACTGGCCTTCTGACTTCTCCCCAGATTTCTTCTCTTCTGCCTAGAAATATGCTCAGATATCCCTTCCTAACAAAATTTTTCCTTGCCCATATCTGACCCCACTCCCTATAAGCTATAATCATTTCATTGCTGAATTTCACCAAAGAATCTGCTCTGCTATACATCCTCCCCTTGACCTCTACACAGCCCATCGTTGGCCCCAGTCACAGGACACTAGAGACCCTCCCCACAGTCAGTGCATGGGCCTCTCAGCCTTTATCTTACACAAACTGTGGCTTAACTTAATGTTGCTATTATAAAATCCTTCTCTTCTGAAACCTCTCCTATTATGTCTCAGACCATGTAGTCTTGGAAAGAACGCCACCATCTCAGTATCACCAATATGGGCAAAATTACTATTGTCCAAGGAAGGACTTTGGTCTGGGTGTCTGAGAAGACATTCATGTTTAAAGAGTCACAGTGAACACTGGTGTACTAAAAGAGCTGCAGCAGCTATTGGATCAGTAAAAGGTATAAAGTAGGTAAAACTATCTTTAATTAGAACAGAATTAGGCAAATAAATCACAAGAAAAAATAAACGTTAAAAGGACAAAAGAGCGTACTAAAGATATATGATTGCTGGTAGGAACGTACCACTTGGGAAAACAGCCTGGTAGTTCCTCAAGAAGTTAAATATGGGGTTATCATAGGACCCAGCACACAAATGTTAACAGCAGCATATTCATACTAGCCAAACAGTGAAAACCACCCAACTGATAAATGGATAAATAAAACATGATATATCTAGACAACGAAATACTACTGATATTTCATTGATATTGATATTAATACTACTGTGGCTCAACTGAATGCTGTTATTATTAAATCCTTCTTTTCTAAAACCTCTCCTTTTATGCCTCAGACCATGTAGTCTTAGAAAGAATGCCACCATCTCAGTGCATCACCAATATGGGCATAAAATGAATGAAGAACTGATACACAGTAAAACAAGAATAAAACCTGAAAACATTATGCTAAGTAAAAGAAGTCAGACACAAAAAGCCACATATTGTAGGATTCACATGTTCACAGGAAATGTCCAGAATAGATAAACCCCTAAGGACAAAAAGTAAATCAGTGGTTGCCAGGGGCTTGAGGAAGGGATAATGGGATGGACATATGTTTCTCCTTTGTGGGGTGAGCAAAATGTTCTGGAATTAGATAGTGATGATAGTTCTTGAATATACTGAAAATCACTGAACTGTACCCTTTAAAGTGGAAAACGTTATATATTTGAATTAAATCTCAATTTTTAAAAATGTATGAGAAAAAATATCAAGTTTTCAATTACTGTTTTCTAGGCAACATAAAACAGACCAAAAAAAAAAAAAATACCCAACAAAATCTCGAACTTCTTCACTTCATGTCACTCTTTTCAATTCCAAGTTGAAATGGAAGCCAATACAAAAAGACGAAAATCACCCCAATTCTACCCAATCCAGAATGCTGAGAAGTAGAGAAATCTGAATTTAAAAACACTAAGAATACAGTTCATTTTTTAGATTAGTCCCAAATGGGAAATAAAAGAGAAAATATATTACTCCAAAGAAACTTGCCTCACTACAGGTTCTGTTTATAAATGTTTTTAGAATACTACCTTAGACCCCAAATAAGAATCAAACATGCCTGGGCCTTGGAAAAAATTAGTGGATAGCCCCAAGGAGCCAGAGTGCAAGTACTGATTTGCAAGAGTGTTTCAGTTTTTGGCCCAGAGCATAAAAGGACAAAGTTTTACACTCCAGTGAGCATGTAAGGGGGTGGAGGGAGGATGGGACAGAGAATGAGCAAAGAAGGCACCATCTCGTGGACTGGGGACTCTTTCTCGAACCAGACTCCAAGGACCAACGGGGAGGCCGGCGGAGGTGAGCTGTGGCGCACTGAGGAGCACTCGCACGGCACTGGGCAGACCCTCGGTGACAAGAGGATCCTAAGGAGGCACGTGGGCAGGTCTCTCTCACTACTCCTCTGCCACACAGCCTTGCTCTGGAACCGAGGACAGTGGGGACAGCCACTGGAAGCATTCTCTAAGTGGCACCAGCAGGAGCCGGGAGTGGGGAGCAGGAAGGAGGATCACAACAGATTGCACATGGTGACTCCGACCCAGATCCTGCGGCACCCTCCCCGGGGGACTTCCAGATCTGAAAGGACAGCTCGGGGGCTGACAGGTGAGGATGTGAGCTGCTGACATTTATAACAACTGAAAGTATGACCCATCTATATCCAAACAAAGGAAGATCTGGGTTACATAACTGAATGTGTTCCAGAATAGCAGCTGCCACGTCGCAGCTCCTCAGTCTGCTCCATGTCAAGTAACACACAACTTGGCTGCTGTCCTATCTCCCTAACTGCTACGTCTGTTTCTTTTACTTGTTCTTTCTCCTCTTGTATTCCATTAAATTTCTCAAAGACTTGTCATTGACCAGCCTCTCTGCATCTTTTTTTCATTCACCAACTTTCATATAATCTGTTTTGCCTATCAAATCTGTAATAGTTATGTGAGGTTTGGGAACAGACCACAAGACCACCTTCACTCCTAACACAAAGCACAGAGTTTGGGGGTCCCAAAGACCACCCTCAGGTTCAATAATTTGCCAGAGAAATCAAAGAACACACTAAAAGCTATCAGACTCATGGTCACAGTTTATTACAAGAAAAGGATGACACAGATTAAAATCAGCCAAGGAAAGAGACATACAGGGAAGAAGCCAGAAGGATTCCAAATGCGGGTCTTACCACGGTCTCTCCCAGTGGAGTCATGCACAACATTAACCCCTCTGGATAATGACATGTCACGAAGCACACAGTGTACTGCTAAACAGGGAAGCTCACCCAAGCCTTGGTGTTCAGAGTTTTTATTAGGGACCTGTCATACGGACAGGGTTCCCTTCCTACATGGCTGACCTCAACTCCTCCAGAGGCCAAGCCAACACCAGGAACCAAAGGCCTCACCATAAATCACCTTGCTGGATTACCAGGTATGGCCCAAAGCCCCCAGATAAACAAAGGCACTAATGAGGCAAAACGTTCCACTACCTCCCAAAAGCCTAGGATGATGGGCAGACTTCTCTTTGGGCAAGGTTAAGTTCTTTACTACCTCATCTCCTGAGTCTCAGCTTCATGTTTCCAACTGCCTTCTTAACATTCCCACCAAAAGTGAAACTCATCAAAATTTCCCCCAGACCAACTGTGACTTGACTGTTTCTATTAATACTGCCAACGCTATTTTTTTAAATAATTATTTTTAATCAATAAATCATAATTGTATATATTTATGGGGTACAATGTGATGTTCTGACATATGCTACACTATTTTTTCCTATTAGGAATTGAGGCAGCTTTTAAACCACAATACAAGATACAAAATTAGAAGGAAATTGGGGCACAGAAAAAATAGCCCAGGAAAAAGTAAAAGAGAATAATGCTTGGTGAAGTTAGGGCACAGAATGTATGCTATAAATTACTGTTCACTTGTTAGAGGTGGGTTGCACATTTGGCTCTAAGCTTTTTCATAGCCAAACAATATCCAAAGTAAAGAAGAAATGACAAGCAGTTTCATAACCCACACAGTCCATTAAAATAAATGATGCCTAGAAGGCACTACTCTTCTTCCAGTTGCTCCAAGTTCAAGACAGTGCATTTTTTTCCACTGTGGCCCTCCACATTCAACAGCTTGGCAAATGATAAAGATGGGGCCTCCATGACGTTGTTTGCTTTTGTCCTCTCCTTTATATGTCTCTTCTCTCTAATGTCAACCACCCAAAATTTCAAATTAATCTTCCTTAAATACTGCACTTATCTCTTCAAAACGTACATGGGTTCCTCACTGTTAAGTTTTTCTTTTTTAAACTTTTATTTTTCTCTATTTATCAAGAAATACATGCTCATTGAAGAAAACAAAGAAAACCAAAGAGGTAAAAAAGAAAAACAGAAATCCTATCATCCTGATATAACTAAGTACTTCCAACTTTGTTTTTAAATTGTGGTCAAATTTACATACAATTAAAGTGAAAGATGATCATGTGTATACAATTCCCTGCTATTTGACAAATACATACACCTTAATCAATACGCAAAACATTTCTCCAAAACCTCACCACGGTTCCTGAAGTTCCCTCCCATTCATGTTCTCTGCCAGGCATATGTATTGCAAACACCTTCCCCTCAGTCTGAAGTTGGTCTTTTCATTTCTTTAAATGTCTTTTAATCAGGAAAAGTTTTCAATTTTAATGAAATTTAATTTATTTTATTTTATAATTAATACTTTTTACATACTCTCTAAGAAATATTTTTCTACCCCAAGGTTGTAAAGATACTCTTTCCATTAGAAACTTTATACATATAAATATGTAATATATCTAAGAAAAAAACTACACATTTACTGTAAGATCAGGAACAAGACCAGGGTGACCACTTTTACCATTTCTATCCAACCTTTTGCATAAAACAGTGAGGCAAAAAATAATATAAAGTATAAAAAACGTTAAAGAGAAAGAAAACTCTTTTTTGCAGTGAAAGGATAAAATGATTATGTGTACAGAAAATCCAAAGAAATCTACATACACACAAACACTAATAGAATTAATAACCAAACTTAGCATGGTTACAGTGCATAAAAATCAACTATCTTTTTATATTCTACCAAAAAACAATTGCCATTGGCCAGACACAGTGGCTCACGCCTGTAATCCTAGCACTCTGGGAGGCCGAGGAGGGGGATCGCTCAAGGTCAGGAGTTCAAAACCAGCCTGAGCAACAGTGAGACCCCATCTCTACTAAAAATAGAAAGAAATTAATTGGCCAACTAAAAATACATAGAAAAAATTAGCCAGGCATGGTGGCACATGCCTGTAGTCCCAGCTACTTGGGAGGCTGAGGCAGAAGGATTGCTTGAGCCCAGGAGTTTGAGGTTGCTGTGAGCTAGGCTGACTCCACGGCACTCACTCTAGTCTGAGCAGCAGAGTGAGACTCTGTCTCAAAAAAAAAAAAAAATCATAGTTCTTAAGTAACTGTGCATCTTCATACTTAAATTAAACCTCAGCAAATTCATGTAAAATGTATTATTCCTTTTAGCATAATGTTGAACTTCTAAAATTATCTACATTTAAAAATCATTATATTTGTGTTTTTTATTAAGGATAGCAACAATTCTCTGACAATATATTGATGTATTTGGAAAATTATTTCTGATATATACTAATTTTTGTATTCTCAATTCTATATCAATGCTACAAAATTTTCAGATTTCTAAAGGTTGCTATTAATATCAATAATGTTAAAGTTTTATTGCTATTTACACCTTAAAGTATATTTTTATCTTCCTCAAAATGCTGTATAAGGTAGGCAACATAATTATTCTTGCTTTGTGAGAGAACTGAAATTCAAAGAGGTAAAATGATGCACCCAAGTCTTCATGACTCTTAAAAGGAAGATATAAGGAGTTTATTCAAATTACTTTTGAACTTTTTCATTCACTCATTCACTTATAAAAATAGGTTAAACTCTTATCATGTGCCTGGGACAGTGCTTGGTACCAGGAATTCAAAGATGTGTAAGCATATTCCTTTTCCTAAGATACATAGCCTACTGCAAAAAAACAGCTCTGTAAATAAATAATGAGAACAGAAAGTAATATTTTAACAGAGGCTTTCACAAAATTAGGAAAGTTTGTCTTATGGAATAACTAATTTCAAAGGAGTCAGGCCCATAAAATAAAGTGGCATTGTAGATAGGGTTGCATTCTAAGATATAGCAAAAGGCCCAGAGTAAAAGTGGCATTTGTACTATTACAGAAGTTTTCAGATATTCAATATTTTGAGTATAGTATACATATAGTTGAATATTTGTATTGGGAACAAAAAGGAAGAAGGGATAGCAATGGAGATATTCATTGGAGATTGGTGGGAAATTAACAATAGGAAGAGGTGACTGGGAATATGCTAAGAAAGGATATTAGGGGCTTTCAAGAAAGGCCACAGTAGTGCAGGTAGAGGGAGGAGGTCAAATTAAAAAGTCATTTGGTTTAGAATTGATAGGATATAAAGACAAGTAGAATAAGAATGAAAGTGAGGAGTAAAGAATGACCTCAAAATTTCTAGTTTGGAAATCCCTAACTAAAATTAAAAGTCAAGAAGTATAGGATAAAATAAAAAATTGTTAACATATCATGTTTGAGGTTTACATCAAATGTTCTGATGACAGTAGTCCAAAAATTGCTGAATATAGAGTTCAGGTAAAGGCCACAACCTGGGGCGATGTCAATTATCCTTTAGAACAAAGGTCAATAAACTACTGCTCATGGGCCAAATCCACCCACCTCTTCTTTTCGTAAATAAACTTGTAGCGAACCCCAGCCACATCCATTTGCTTATTTAGTCTATGGCTATTTTTGAGCTACAAGGCAGAGTTGAGTAGTTGTAATAAAGAATATATGGCCCACAAAGCCTAAAATATCTACTCTCCAGATCTTTATAGATAAAGTTTGACAATTTCTGATGTAGATGTTAGTTGAAACTTTGAAAGTGAATGAGGTTCTATAGGGAAATATTCAGACAAGAAATCTAGCAGGTTCATCTCTAAGAACTAGATTTCCTTTTGATGGAAAATTATCCCTATCTTTAAGTATGGCAGAAGAGTGCCCTGTTGTTGGAAAGAGGCCACATTTAAGTGTTGACGTTGGTGATACAGTTCAAATAAAGTCTATATCTGCTATGTGTATATATGGCAATAAATGAAAAGTTATTATGAGAAACAAGGGAAACAATGCGTGTAGAATTTCAACAGTAAAGAGAAGGGATAAATGCATGAGAATGAGTTCCTAAACTCAAGTGTCATAACCACTGTGAGAAAAACTTTAAAATCAAAGTATCACTCCAAAATTGTTTGAAGCCTGAGAGCCAGGCTCACAACCTAGGGAAGATTAGAGATCAATAAAATAAACAGGGTGTTACAAAATGAAATGTCAATCCAGAGCTGTAAAAATACTAGCATTGGATATACTGAAAACAGTAAAACGGAATGAGAAAGCTATCACTTTATACCACTGTGTTTGTTATTTCTTTGCCTCGCTCTATAAATATTTCAAATTTTAAAATTTTTATTAACAATAAGAGCAGAACTAGCAGAGTGAGGGGATCAGAATTGGAATAGACACATTTCACTGCACGTGCTTTTATTTTTCCACTGTTCACCCATTATTTTTTACTGTATGCATAACTTACCTAAAAAATTAAAACTGAATCCCCTGCTTAGAAAAAGTATGTATGGGTCCTATTTCAAACCATACATCAAAATAAAATCCTGGAGGATTACAAACCTAAATGTGAAAAAAATTAATAAAGGTTTAACAACAAAATATGAAGAGGATATGTTAATGTATGTTGGGCAAAGAAAGATTGCTTAAACAAATATATGAAGTACTAATCATGAATAAAAATAATAAACTGGACTACATTGTGTATTAATAACTTTTGTACATCAAAAGGCAGTATTGAGAGAGTAAAAATGAAAGCCACAGAGTGGGAGAAGATATTTAGAATACACATACAATGGATGAAGTGTGTGCATCCTAATTATGAAGAATTCATAAAAATCTATAAGAAGAGAACAGACAATCTAGTAGAAAAATGGGGAAAGTTCTTGAAACGTGAGATGTGGCACAGAGAGGGTTTGTGGGCTACTGGCTACTTTCTATATCTTGACCTGGATGGTGTTTATGAAGTTGTCATTTCTTAGTAAATAACTAAGATGTTTTATACTTCACAGTAACGCTGTCTAACTTTTGCCATCTTTACAAAATAAGATATCCAAGTGGCCAATAAACATTTAAAGAGTTTCTAAGTCCTATTAGTAGTCAGGAACATACAAATTAAAACTAAAATGAAGTAGCACTACCCACTGACCAGAATGGTTGAAATTTAAAGTCTGACAATACCAAGGGGTGATGAGAATGTAGAGTAATTGGAAATTTTATAAAATGCTACTTGGTTTGTGAATTGTAAGTAGGAATGAAAATTTCAAACACTACTACTACCAGGAGTCAAAACCATTTGGCAATATTTAGTAACATCAAAGATATACGTAAACTATGGCCCATCAGTTTCACTCCTAGGTATATACTTTACAGAAATACATGTGTTCACATTCCAGGAGATAGGTATGGGACAGGTATTATCCACAGCAGCATAATAATGGTCCCAAACTAGAAACTACCCAAGTATTTGTTAATGGTAAAATTAGTTCTATGATTTGAACGTGTCCTCTCCTAGGTTCAGGTGTTGCCAATGTGATGGTTTTAAAAGGTGGAGCCTATAAGAGGTAATTAGGCCACGAGGGCTCCTTCCTTGTTAATGGAGATTAAGGCCCTTATAAATGAGGTTTCACAAAGCTTCCAGTTAGCTTGCTCTCTTGCCCTCTCATCTTCTGCCATGTGAAGATGAAGCAGGAAGGCCTTCACCAGACACCAGATGCCACAGAGACTTTATCTCAAACTTCCCAGTCTTCAGAACTGTGAAAAGGTAAATTTCTGTTATTTATAAATTACAAATAGTTAGCACAAAGACAATCATACAATGGAAAATTACACAATGATGACTAAGCAACAACATGGATTTATCTTAAAAGTATAATATCAAGCAAAGGAAGCATCACACAAAGAATATATATTGTAGGATTCAATTTATAAAAATAATCAAAAACATACATCAACCAAACTGTAGTGTTAGGACTACATATTTAAATTGCGACGCTCTAAAGGAATGCTTACCCTGAAAGTAAAGATGAAGGTTATATTATCAGGGCAGGGGAAAGTAGTGATTGAGGGAGGTGTCAAGCGGTTTCTCGCTGATGGGACTTTTAAAAAATTTCTTGGCCTGGGTTATGGTTACATGGAGTTGTATGTATTCTTCTCTATATTAGTTATGTTTCACAATAAAAGGTGTTTAAAAATAAATATATATGGTGTGGTCAGAGTCAGTCATGGTCAATCATGGATTCTGTGATGGAATAATGATTCAGCTTCCATAAACAGGCTAATGAAATTGCTTACTTAATTACTTTAAATCCTGAAATTAATGATAAAGTCATTTCTTATATGTCTGATCCCCACCAGAGAGACATGAGTATGGCTCAGATTATATGTTGGTGATTTGATTAGCATTTAAAAGCCTAAGCCAAATAGAGGCAGACTAGTAATAACAACTATTACTACTCATATTTGTTGAACATTGCCAGACACTGTTCTAAGAAATTTGCATATAGTCATTCATTCAACTTTCACAATTACCTTAGGAGATATGTACTAATTTTATAACCACTTCTCAGAGAGGTCACTTGCTTGCCCAAGGCCACATAGTAAATGCTGGAGACAGGTTTTTAAAGAAGGCAGTCTGACCACTGCTCTACCTGACTGAAGAGGCAAAATGATGGCTCCAGGTACAAACCTGTGTCCAGTGGTGGCAGTGAGACCATCACACAGCTGGACTGGACCCTAATCATACATGTGTGTGGTCTCAGTGTATAAGTTAAGCATGAGCTTTCTTGTGTAGCCTAGAAAGCTGGGAACACTGTTTTAAAAGTAAGAAATCAAAGGAATACCGGAGGGGAAAGGAGAGTTGGAGCTGTGGGAGATCTCCCCAGAGTGACGCGGGTCCTGGAGAGAAAACTTCACGACTGCTAGTGTATTTAAGTCTTACTAAATAATTTTATTACTGGGGTTGTGTGTAGGGGGCAGAAGCAAGGTACTAAAATTTAACTTCTGTTTATCGACACCTACAGTTTGGACCGTGAGACTTTAGCCAAGATCCCTCCCACTCACTTACTCAAAGATGAAATACGCAGAAGGAAATATTCAGCAGCCCAACGCTGAGCTTGCAGACCTAAGTATAAAGCCACAATGGATATGTCAGAAGGCTACTAGGGTGTTATTTATTTAAATCTATTTCGTGGAATTGAGCACCACTGTAATGGCCTGAAAGTGTTAAAGTATGTTCCAAAGTACCTAAATTACTCCCTAAATGTAATTTATGCTTGAGAATGATCTGACTAACTTGATTTAGAACAGCAGGAAATAAGTTATGCTGCACGTAAATGAAGGAGCGGTGTGATTTTAAATACTGGTTGCATAGTGAATGAGAATTTTAATATTTGCAAAATTTTAAAATCACTTGATTTATTATCTGTATGTGTATACCGACAATTTTTTGTCCTTTATTGAGTTCAACCTCCATTTCCTCTTACTGCCAGGTAAAAAAAAAAACACATTTTTTCCCTAGAAATAGTATAGAAGATAAAAATTATATTTATTTCCCTGAATGCTATTTTTAATGTCTCTATATGTTTCTAGTTGTTGTTGTCTTTTTCCTCACTCATCAATAGTCTAAATAATGGAGTGAGAGGAATTTAGGGAGCACAATGACTAATTAGATATTGAATTTATAAATATAACATTGTAAAGCCAGCAGAATTTATATATATATTAATTTGGAATTTTCCTTGGTAAAAAAAAAAAAAGAGCTTAAGTTTATAAGCATTCATGATAAAAATATAATTTTACGTAGTAAATTTAGGCATAGATTTAGACTCTGCTATTAACAAGGCATATTAAGCACTAAAAAGTATATTTTAAAATTTTATGTGAGGCTTGAAATGGAGTTTAAAGTATTATTACTTATATTAAATGTCATTGCATGTAAAGCACATGCTTTTATTCTTTAATATTTTGTTTGAATAGAGTTACTCATTTTAACAGTAATTTTAATAATGAAATTAAATCAACTTTACAGTTTTCAAAGTTTTAGCAGTTGCATGCTATATTGAATACTATATATTTATATATTTGTAAAGCAACAGTGTAAATCATTTATAGCAGGTCTTAAAGGATGCAAAGGTTTGGGGTGCAGGAGTTGTGGAAAAGAGAGCAAAAGGGAAAGAGGGCAATTCAGGAGTATGCTACTCATGCGCGAATTCCCAAGTCCTAAGGCAGTAGCAGGGTTTGAGGAACCTGCAAACAGTCCTAGTCCTGTGCGGCTGGAAAGTCCATCCTGCCTCACTTTTGTAGGCATGGAACAATGGTATCAATGCAGAGCCCAGGCCCTCAGCCTGTTCCCTTTTTCTTCCTAACCCCAGCTCTGTCTTGCAGAGCTAAGCCTACTATGATCAAGTATATGGACCCTTATGTTTTTCTTCTCTTGGGAGAAAGAGGAAAGATAACCTGTAAAAAGGAAGAGGGTCATGGTGAGAGGAAGATTTGTGGAGTCTGGTGGAGGTTGGAAATTACCACTATGGTGAGTGGTGGAGGGACAAGTGTCCGTAACAGATCCGAGATTGGACACCTTTGGGGTGTATGTAGCAGTGTGGAAAGAAGAGTGGGCATTTATAGCACATATGTTGGAGAAGCAATCACCTCCTACTAGCTGAAAGTGTTGGCAAGAGGATAGTTCAGGTGATTGGGTAGTGAAAAAAAGCAAACCGAGAAGGGACTGATGACTGCTACAAAGTTGAAGTGGTAAATTGTGACCAACTGGTACTACTCTGTGCTCTGGGTAGCTACTACCTGTTTCCCAGACTATGGTAACTGGAGGATAATTGGAGGTAGCAGTCATAGCATGTGAGGCTGCCATTTAAATTTATTTTAAAATTGCTTTATTTTTTCTGACTCTCAAAATATGAAAAGCATGTTGTAGAAAAACCAACAATGTAGAAAAAGTATATAATAAAAATTAAAATCAACTATAGTCTCACCAAGATGGAACAATGCTAACTATGCTTCATAGTTTTGTAAATTCTCCTTCAACAGCAAGTTTTTATTTTTTTTTATTTCAGCATATTATAGGGGTACAAATATTTAAGTTACATATATTGCCTTTGCCCCACCCAAGTCAGAGCTTCAAGACTGTCCATCCCTCACTCGGTGTGTACCACACCCATTAGGTATGAATATACCAATCCCTTCTTCCTGTCTCCCACCTGCCTGACACCCGATGAATGTTACTACTATATGTACACAATAGCAACTTTTTGACTACAATTATACAAGTGTCTGTAAAACATGTAATGTGCAATTCTTTCTTAAAGAGAATAAACTCTGAAAATGTACTCTTATGTCATTCATTGTGTATTAAATACCACTGAAAATATGTGAATGCCAAATTATTAATAGTAAACATGCAAAACATTCCCAAGACCATTTTGTTGCTGAAGGGTATATTCTATTTGATTAACTCTAGAAAATCAGTAATTATCAAAGGCAGAATTCTTATTTTTAACTATAGTTAGAGACTAACTCTTTTGGCTACCATTGGTTATCTTTTTTATGTTACTAAAATACTGTCTGTTTTACGTAATTTTTCAGGTTAGGCATATAGTTATTCATTAAATGCAATATCTGACAGAATGCAATTGACATGTAGATACAGAATTACATCATAGGTAGATAACCAAGAAGAAAAGCAAGGGGAAAAAAAAACCTCTACAACTATCCCTTTCAATTGTTTAACCAATGAGGTGGGGCTTCATCCTGGAAAAAGAAGTCCCTGCAAGAGAGCATGTGAGGTGATGGAAAGATGCCATTGAAACCATCGATATCTGGGTTAGGATCCCCTCTCTATTATTTAATGCTATTTTTACATTTTGACAAGTTACTTGGCCTCTGTTTTCTCTAATAGAAAATGAGATAATAATTGTTATGCTGCAGGGTCATTGTAGGTGTCAATGGAATGCTATATGCATGGCACTATAAAAGCATGGAGGCAGTGCCTGGCTCATAGTAACTGTTTAATAAATGTGAATTCTATTCCCTTGCCAGTAAACCAGTAATAGGCAGATGTAGCATTAAGTTCTAAAGTTATTTAAAATTCCTAAATGAAGGTAGATATGAGAAGATGTCATAGTATTCAAAAGTATAGCTCATTGTTTCTTAAGAGCAGATCTCAGAGAACCTTGACAGGCTACTATACTGTGAGGCAGCCCTGCAGCCAGGAATCTTAAGGATAGCTCTTGACTTAGCACTAGCAGATTATTGTTTGGACATGCCCCAAGAGACCTGGTAGATCATAAGCCCCATAAGACTTCAAATCTTACTTCGTAGCACTGTTTTTCACTTTGCACATTGGAATCACCTCAGTGCTTTTAAAAATACCAATGTCATAGTCCCACCTCCAAAGACACAGATTTAATTGGTCTGGAGTGGAGCAGGATCAGTGTTTTGTTTTTGTTGCTGTTGCTGATTTTTAATGCCGCAGGTGATTCTTATGTGAAACTGTCTGTAAGGAAGCATAAATCCCTGGTTGATATCATTCCTATCTCAATATTTTCTATGACTGGAAAATGATCAAATATTTGCTTCTTAATATTCTTTTCATATGAAATATTCACACATTGCCTTGTACTAAGTTTCTTCAGCATTCCAGTTGAAAATGTTAGTGGATACGATAAAACAAAAAGGATAAAGAAGGTACCCATCACCTGGTTTAGACTATTATATCAGTTGGTTAATTGCTTACATCTGAGCCTGCAATAGAAATTGCATGTTATCTTTCTGAACACTGACAGGATATTAATGATATTATGAGTTATTATTTATTCATGTGATAATGGTATTTTATTATATTTTTAAGATTTTATTTTTAATTGACATATAATAATTATACATATTTATGAGGTACAGTTTGATGTTTCAATAAATATATACATTGTGTAATAATCAAATCAGGATATTTAGCATGTCCATAACCTCAAACATTTATCATTTCTTTGTTGTGAGAAAATTTAAAACTCTCTCTTCTAGTTATTATGAACTATAAAATACAATATTGTTAACTCTTTTCACCTTACTGTGCAGTAGAACACCAGAACTTATTCCTCCTATTTAGCTTAATGAATATACAGTTTTGGATGAAGAATGATATTGAAACTGATAGACCTTATGAAATAATTTGATTTTGATCCAAAAAATATTTTGAAATTGAATATATAGCTTCCAAATACTTAATTTATTATAATGTTAACCTATTTTTAAATTTCTGGTATTTTCAAAAATTAAATAAGATCTTAGAGAATAAAATGCTAATACTCCAAAATTATCTTTATCTTTGTTTCAATCAATAGATATATTTGATTTTAAAGGAAAAAAGGTACAGCCTTTAATATTAAATCATCTTTTGTATTCAGTATTTATTTTGGTTAACTGGAACTGAAATCTATAAATCCGAGAAACTATCAGAATAATATCTTTGTCAATGCAAACAAAAAATATATGCTATGTCCATATAATTTGTTTTTTACAATCTATTTTTCTTGATCCCTCTTTTTTATCTCTAGGCGATTTGACAGATCTGTTGAAAAATGGCGACGTTTTCATTACGATATGAAGATATTTAATCAATGGCTAACAGAAGCTGAACAGTTTCTCAAAAAGACACAAAGTCCTGAGAATTGGGAGCATGCTAAATACAAATGGTATCTTAAGGTAAGTTTTTGAGATTTGTTCTTCCAAATTATCTTTATCTTCACCACATCAGGACTGCTTAACTTCTTTAAGTTTAGGTTGTGAAGAATGGTAGAAACTTACAATTTAGGACTTCTGTTGTCATTGTTATACATAATAGAAAATCATCATAGTGATAATATCAAGAGACTGTGCTATGGACTTTATATGTCAGGATGAGAGAGTTTGCCTAGACTGAACTGGTTTATCTGATGAACTGAGAAGTGTAATTGAATCTGTGATACACGGAAGCATCTTACGGCAGGGGTGTATTGTGGTTTGGGGCAGTGTTTATTTTTGCCTTATGTTGGAACCTGTCCAGAAGGAGAACTTGTGGTATACTTAGCAATAATGTAGTTACTAGAAATATCCATCATGTTATAATTGCAGTTCTGTTTCTCTAAAGACAATTTGTGGTGATGTAGCAATATTTCTATATATTCTATTGACAAAAAGCCTTATGAGATAGTCCAGAGGCCAAAACAATGCAGAGTTAATTGGTGGTAATTATTGACTTTTTTATGGTTTATGTTAATGGAGATGCAACATATGGATTATAACCAGTGTATAGTTTAATTTCAGCTTGTGTCTTTTGAATGTGCAGATCAAGATAAATTAAATTGTGGAGTATATAATTGAGTTGGTAAAATACATAGTTTAGGTATCAGAAATATTCTATTTGTTACACCAAGGCTTAATTATTTTGGCAACTTTTTAAGTTCACATTGTTCATGTTTCAATTTTCAATCAAGTAGATTTGAATTGTGGCCAATTTTTAATGTCAGAAAATACAGATTAAGACAGATGAAGGCAAAGAAAACAGTAGTTTATTAAATAATTTAGAGATTTCAAAATGCTGGATTCATAAAAGCAATATCGTATTCAACTTTACAACTCTCTGTTCTCAAGTATGTTTGCATAGCAAATATGCCATTTGATATTAAGGAATTAAGCATTTAAACAACTATGTATATGGCAAGCTATTTAAACACAGAAAACAAATACTTTAAAAATCTTGTGTAATTATATGTATATCCACAAAACTTGTATACACACCAGCATTGGCATTTGGATATAAAGGAAATTCATGGACTTTCAATCTGTTGTCATACAGAAGATACATTTATTAATAGCACTAAAGTAAATTCCAAGATAATGCAACATAATGAAGTGTCTGCCTCAAAGGCAGAAATGTAGTAGAGTCATATAACGTGTTTTGGGGAAAATATATAAACATCTTCCTATTTCCAAAGATATCCAACACAAGGTAGTTATATATTTTTTAATCTGTATTTTATTATAAAATTAATATATACAACTTGTGGGAAAAAAACCAAGCAGCAGAGAAGTGTGTATATATCTCCATTCTGTTCCCCAGAAGATAATTGTTTTGGTATGGATTTTGGTACATATTTCAGGTTGGGTTTCTCAGGAAGCCCACTCTAAAATGGAGATTAGCATACAGAAGGTTTATTAGCATACAGAAGGTTTATTATTAGGGAGTGCTTTTAGGATCAAGTAAAGTTGTTTTTGATGTGCCTTGGTATTATTTTCTTCATGTTTCTTGTTCTTGAAGTCAGTTAAATTTCTTGAAACTGTGGGTTTAACATTTTCATCACATTTAGAAATCTTTTAGCCATTATTTTTTAACAACAATGGGACTTCAATTTCATGTTAGGCTATTTAAAGCTACCCCACTACTCACTGATGTTACGTTCATTTATTTTTAGTCTTTTTTCCCCTATAATTCATTTTATATAATGTCTGTTATCAAATTGACTAATATTTAATCTCTAATCTGTGGTTAATCCTACCTAGTCTATATTTTTAATATCAGACATTTTTATCTCTTAGAAATGTGATTTGTGTCTTTTTTTCTTCCATGTATCTACTTAACATGTTCAATTTTTCCTTTACTTGATTACATGGGATACAATTATAATAACTGTGTAATATCCTTGTCTACTAATTCTATCATCTGTGTCTATTCTGGGTCAATTTTAATTGATTCATTTTTTTCCTCATTAAGAGTGTTATTTAACTGCTTCTCTGGATGACTTTTTAATGTCAGACATTATGAATTTTAACTTGTTGAGTGCTTGATATTTTTGTATTCAAATAATTATTCTTAACCTTTGTTCTGGAACATAATTAATTTACTTGGAAAGAAAATGATGTTTTGGGAGTCCTCCTTTTATACTTTTTTAGTTATGACCAGAGCAGCATAAGCCTAGATCTAATTTTGTCCCACTACTGAGGCAAAACCCTTCTGGGTACTCTCTGATGCTCTGTGAATGCTGAAGTTTTCTACTATGGCATGTGAGAATAGGCACCATTGCCAACCATACATGAGCTCTGGTGATTATTTGCTTTAATTCTTTTGTGTAGTTTGTTTGTTTGTTTGTAGCTTTGAGTAGTTTTCTCACATATATGAGCTGATCAGGACTCAGCTTGAGACTAGAAGGGAGTCCTCTGCAGATCTCCAAAATTCTGTGTTATCTATCTCCTCTTTGGTATTCTGCCCTGTGTTCTGTAGTCACTTTGGCCTGCTCCTACTCTTAGCTCCATCTCCTTGACTCAAGGAGGCCTCCTGGCTTATTGGTCGTTTCCTCCTTCTTCTGTGTGAGCCTAGAACTTTCTCTCAAGAGTAAGCTGGAGCAATTGTAGGGCTCAACTCATTTGTTTCCAATCTCTCAAGGACCATTGTCCTTCAATGTCTGATGTCCAATGTCTTGAAAACCATTGTATCATGTATTTTATCTGTTTTTTATTTAAGTTTTTCAGGAAGGAGGTTATGTCTGGTCTCTTTTATTCCAACTTGTCAAGAAGCAGAAGTCCAAAACAAAATATTTTGATATCATTTGATCTTTTGATACATTGCTATTACACAATCTTACAAATATATAATTTTAAGTGTCTAGAGAATTTCTAAAGGCCCTCACTTCTTGATAATGTGGTTTAATTGAAAGCGATGAAAATCAAAATTTTTCCCTTAATTAGAGCATTTTTAAGAGACTATTTCATTTAGCCTATTTCTCAATCTATACGTGAAATAAGAAAAAGGATTCTACATGTCCAGGGAAAAGTCTTTCTAGCTAAGGAACTGTAAATGATATCACAAATCCTGTTAAACAGTTAAGATATTTCTTTCTTGGGGAAAGTAGGTCCAAAATTGTGCACATGACCATGTGCACACATGCATTTACACGCACATGCACATACACATATGTAAAATGTCTTAGGTTATCTTTCCATTCTGGGTAAGTTTCTGAAAAAGGGTCTAGTAAGATACTATAAGACACCCTCATTGCTACGGCAAATGGAAGCTTTGGTAATTTCAGCTACCTTGGCCATTATCTTTATTGAGTGACTAATAATGAATAGTAGAAGGAGTTTAAATATTCCCTATGAATTCATTTTAGAAAAAAAGAATGCCGATGGTATCTGTTAGCAGCAGACAGATTTGTTGGCATGAACCAATAATGATTACTGAGAGGAAAATCAAGCATCTCATATACTAAACAGATATGTACAGAAATACATCGGAATTTGAAGCCTCATATGTATAGTTTTCAGTAAAGAAATCATTTTAGATGTAAAATGAAGCAAAAACATATATAATTTTTCCATATATATTTCTATAAAACTTCATTCTATTTATCATTTTCACTTTAAAAATGAAAAGTTAGTGCCCTAATTGATGCTTGGTGTTGTCATTCAAAATAAACTGACTGCCAATACCGGAAAGATGGTCTGTCTGATTTCATGCAAGTCAATTATTTTGTTTGCCACAAGTGAATGATAAAATTAAATATATAAATTAATATTTTTCAAGATATTCCAGAGAAATATGCCATGCCACCATGAGGGACCTCTTTAAAAATATTATTTTTTTTTTTACAAAAGGAAATATCAAGCATGTATGTGTCACTGAAAATTGGTTTGTTACTAAATTCATTCAGTGATCTCCATCTCTGTATGCATTCATTAAACAAGCAGTAATTGAGTACATATACAAAGTTTTATCATCCACTAAAATATTCATGTGCCACACTAGGCATTAATAGAAGTTTAGAAGAGAGGTTAAGAGGTTAGATACTGGACTCAGAAAGCTTGGGTTCAAATCTCAGCTCCTTTAGCTTTATAGTTGCAGAATTTCATGAAAAAGAATCTTCATTCTTTTCAAGTCTCTACTTTATCTTCTCTGAAATGGAAATTTAAATGAGAAGTATATAAAACACTTAGAATAACATTTTCCACAAAATAGTTACTCATTAAATGTAAGGCCTTATTATAACTAATCATAAGTGATTGGCTCATATCTATAAAAACTAAAATTTATTTACCAAATTATTGTCTTTAGATATCTGAAATGAAGAATGACCAACCTGGAAACTTCATTAAACCTTATTTTTATGTAATATGATATCTTCTCAAAGTATAGCTTTTGGATTTAGGAATTGAGGAAAGTTCCAATTTAGCCAAATATATCTGCTTTCAATAGCTGACACTTCTGTCTACTAATTTTTTAACTAACCAGAATAAATGTTAATGGAAGTTTTCAAAGGTAAAGCTGAACACCATGAAGGAAATTTATACAAATAATGTTAACTCATATAGTGACAGAGTGAATTTGTGTGCCATCAAGTACTTTAAGTGAAACAGGAAAGTAGAAATCATAAAATACCCTAATATTTAGGTCTAGCATGTTCTTCTAGACTAGAAAGAATTATGCCTTAAAACATGAGCTGTTATTGAATGGGATTGAAAATTTCTGCAATTGCTAGTAGAAACAATAAAAATCACCATTAGATTAAGTACTTAAAGGAGCTGAATATTCTTCTAATTGATGGAAATGGAGCCTGTTTGTTTTATGGGATAATGCTGCTAAGTGAACCGTATTAAAAATTAACAGTACCTTCTAAAGAATGTTGCCATGAACAAGCATGAGGCCTTGAAATCTTAAGAGATTCCACTTAAAATCAGCTTTAAGAAATAAACAGTAGGGGGATTGTTTAGATGAAGATCTTTTGGGTTTTAAACTAACAAATATTAAGCAAACATAGGGAGTGAAACAGCAATGTGTTATTTTGACATGAATTAACTGCTGTTTCTAGGCAAACTATAGTCTTCTTAATGTTAAGGTAATTAGTTTTCTGGTATATCTTGCCATGTTACTGCGTTTTACTGCTCTATAACTTATATGGTAGATGTGCAATATATTTATATATGTTGCTGTAAATAAACTAAATCAATAACAGTTTATTTTGGGACATAGTAATAAATCTTAATTCATTGTGATTGAAGATACTGAAGTCAACATGGATTACATATGTTCATACGGTCCTACCATCAAATATCAAAAAAAAAAAAATTCTAGTTTAAATCCATGTTCTAGTCAAGGAAAATACACTCTTTCTTAAATTTGAAATGTACATGGAGAATAGCAAATTACATATAAGCTGTATAGTTAGAGCATGAGGATCCTGCTGTGATCTCTCAGAAGGGGAACAAAAGAGAGAAAAAAAGAGAGCATTGGTACTTTGGAGTTGAGGAGAGAAGGCAAAAAGAAAGAATACAAAGATGTCAAAGACAAGTTTAGCTGTTCTTCAGCTCTACCTTACCTTGGCTATTAACGATTGAAGAAAATTCTAAAGCACTTTGTAAAGGACCCAATCCTGAAGAGTTCAGATTCACAGAGCACAATGGAGTCGGGATGACTCCTACCCCAAAGTTTGAGACAAGTTGAGTCCATGAAAAGGCTCTTTTGCTCTTAATGGAAATGCCCAGGGTTTTTCATTCTTCTCATTCTGCTTTATATGCTTGCAGCCCAGAAAGCCCTTATGTAGCAGAGGCTGCCACTGAAAGGTCGTTGGCTTGCACAAAAATGATGAGTGCTGAATAGATGTACATAGGTCACTGGCAGTATCTGCTATGGAGAGGGAGTTTTTGTGTTTTTATTAGGATTCACCTTAATACCTAATTGGTAATCTACTCACTCAACTCCATGGGAGATAACTGACTTTATATTAATAGAGATTGAATCGAAGTCAATCTAGAAAAAGACATATGATGTAAAAGACCAAATCAGATACAAGTATATTTTCTATAGAGTCAGTTTTTACTGTGCTGATTTCACCAGCTGGCTGGTGAGTTTGACGGCTTCTTAACAGCCCCACTGCTGAAATTCAAATGCTGATAGAAACTCTGATGGAAAAATCACTTGAGTAAATATTTCTACCATCTGTTGCCCTTCATTGGGACCCTAATGCTAAGAATAATTCTTACCATTGCTTGCTCTTTATATTTCCCCAGAAGTAATAAAATTTCATAAGATTTTGTTTTGTGGTCACAAAGCTCTCCTGGTTTCTGTAACTAGAGGATATGCACCAACGTAAGGAAATCAGCAAGAAAATTTACTGCTAAGAGAATTTGTCTCTAGTTACTTGCTTTAGGGTTACAGCAATGTGTAAGTATGGGAATTTTAAAATGAGCTTTTCAATATTATTAGCAGGTAGTGGCATGAGAGTTCAGTCTCATAATAGAATTAAACAGTCGGGTACTTCATTCTTACGTAAATAGTGTTAGCCTTTTATTGCTGCTTAGAAACTCCTCTACAACTTCTTGGCTCCTATGCATCTTTTCAGAAGTAGTAAATAACAGATTTATTGAGAGTTTGGCACAGTGCAGAGATTCAGAGAGGGGCTCTAAATCCTTGACCATCAAATGTATCTTTCAGAAATAAGTATATTAAAATAATTGGATAATTTCAATGGCTTCTTTTTATAGTTGCTTTGTCCAGCATGGCATGTTTAGGAAGATGACAGATTGTTATACATTATTAGAAAGAAGCAAGAACAAAAACCATAACTTACTGTAATAACTGCAGCAGTAAAGAACTGCTTAAGATGCATGAAAAATGTGTCATCTCTAAGGGATTCCCATTCTTAGAGCATTAAATTATCAGGAGAGTAAGATTCTACAAAAACAGTGAAGCATGCTGATTGCAAATCCCAAATTGAAAACAAAAATAAACTCCTTACATCAATGTAGAATCAATGAGAAGCAGAAGTTATTTAATGGCGTATAAGATTAATGTTAATGAATAATTTTCATGAAATAACAGTACTTTGCAAGGAGCATTTCCAGCCACGTTGATCTTGTTGGTATTTTCTTCTTACATACCTTCTTATTCTTCCTTCTAATGCTTGTTTCCACCTTTAAACTTGCTTTTCTCCTTGCCCGAGAGTTCAACCCTATCCTTATTTCCTATCTTCCAGGAACCAATCTCCTCCCTCTCAGGACTTTTGTACACTTCTCTTTATATATGTTCATGCTCTAATTTTATCTTCTCAAACATGCGTTTTGAAACTCCCTCATCTTAAAAAGAATACAGACTTACACACACACACACACACACACATACACATATGCACACACAAATGGTTGTATGATTATTATCTCTATTTTCCACTAGAATGGAAACCTTCTAGGGACCTTTTTATTCTTGTTTAACAATATACCTCAGTGCATAGAACAATTTCATCATGTATTCAACACATAATATTCATTAAAATAAATAAATGCATAAATAAATGAAAGAATTATAATTTCATTGTATAGTTACCTGAGGCAAATTATCTCCAAGTTTATCCTTCTTGCCATTCTTAACCTATCTCATAGCCGAAACATTCTTTCTTACATTTATCTGCCTTCACCTATTCTGTGTACAGAATACTTGAAATTCTTACATTTTCTGATAGGTAACAATATGGTGGTACCATTCTTGTACATACTCTATGAATATTTTAAATACCAGAATATATTCAACAAACATTTCATGTGAGCCTACTGTGTGCAAGGCAGACACTGCTTGCTGCTAGGAATACAGGTTGACTAAGAACCCCTACTATAGCTTGGTTTGCTTGATCCCTCCAAATCTCATGTTGAAATTTGATCCGCAATGTTGGAGGTAAGGCCTAATGGGAAATGTTTGATTCATGGGGGCAGATCCCTCATGAATGTCTTGGTGCCATCCTCACATCCTCATAGTAATGAGTGAGTTCTCACTCTGTTAGTTCCAGAGAAAGATGGTTGTTAAAAAGAGCCTGGTACCTCCTCTCTCCCTTGCTTACTCTCTGGCCATGTGATCTCTACACATCCCAGCTTCCCTTTGCCTTCTGCCATGAGTAGAAGAAGACTGAGGCCCTCATCAGAGGCAGATGTTGGCACCACGCTTCTTGCACAGTCTGCAAAACTGTAAGCCAAATGAACCTCTTTTCTTTATAAATTACCCAGCCTCGGGTATTCCTTTATAGCAACCTAAATGGATTAGGACAACCCCATTTCTCTTAATGAGCTCACGGCTTTGTAAGGTCAATATATTAAAACAAATATAGAAGCACAGGGCAGTGTGTAAACACTGAAGAAAATCCTGGCTCTAGCCTAGGACAAATGAGGTGGTTTTTTTTCAGCCAATCTTTGTGTCCCCTAGTCTTTCTTGACACTCTTCCATTACCCCTCTGGGATTCCCAATCTCACTTGGGAAAACAGGGACTTTGGGAACCAGGAAAAAACAATATTGTGAAAGGAAGCATAAGGAAAGTGCTAGATATGAAAAAGTCATACAAGGAGAGTGAGAAAATGTTCTGACATAAGTTGTAAATTTTGAACAATGATAAAATTGACAAATGATAGTACAAGAGGCCTATTTGCAGATGAGTTGGTTCAGGATGAGCTATTCATCAAGTTGAATAGCAAATATCTAGTCGTAATAATGGTAAATCTTCCTACCAAAATATAGGTACAAGCCAGAGACTGGGATTGTTTGCAAACATTAGAGTAAACAAATTTTAATTTTTTTTTTTTGTGAGGCTATAATTGGCAGAACTTTGTTGGCAATGAATTTATATTAAGGCATTCTGATCAAAACTAATAAAAAGGAAAGATTTAGAGACGTGTAACAGGAAAAGAATAGATATATGTAATATGAATGCATATTTATATGGTGGCATTTTTCCCTTGAGGATTTACGAGTTCACTATTACTTTCTACTTGTCAATAGATAACTTTAGTTTATAACCTTATATTTCTTCAAATTTTAATTACCTGCTTGTTCTAGGGTCAGCCTTTCATTTTACTTAAACTCATTACTATTACTTTTTTTTTTTTTTGAGACAGAGTCTCACTGTGTTGCCCGGGCTAGAGTGAGTGCCGTGGTGTCAGCCTAGCTCACAACAACCTCAAACTCCAGGGCTCAAGCAATGCTTCTGCCTCAGCCTCCCGAATAGCTGAGACTACAGGCATGTGCCACCGTGCCTGACTAATTTTTTCTATATATTTTTAGTTGGCCAATTAATTTCTTTCTATTTTTAGTAGAGACGGGTCTCACTCTTGCTCAGGCTGGTTTCGAACTCCTGACCATGAGCAATCCACCCACCTTGGCTTCCCAGAGTGCTACGATTACAGGCCTTGAGCCACCACGCCTGGCCTACTTAAACTCATTTTGAGGAATATTTCAAGAAACTAAAATAACAGACTTACATGCTACCGTAGAATCTAGGATTTCATGTGGTATATTGATCTGGTTATTATTATGAGTAAATATTTTACCTATGACATCCCCCTGAGAACTTGCAATGAAATGAATTTTAATACAATATAGAAGATACTTTATATTATTGATCTTATGAATGTAAAATTCTTTAAAAGATCAAACTTATGAAGTCAAACACTTCCAGCTACCTGTTTTATAAATAACGTTTTACTGGAACCCAACCACATCTATTTATTTATATATTGTCTATGGCTGTTTTATTGCTGCAAAGATAGTATTAAGTATGCCACAGAGGTCACATGACCTGCAAAGCCTAAAATATTGCATATATTGTTTTTACAGAAAAAATTTGTTGACTCCTGCTTTAGAAGATAGAGTAAACGGCCGGGCGCTGTGGCTCACGCCTATAATCCTAGCACTCTGGGAGGCCGAGGCGGGCGGATCGCTCAAGGTCAGGAGTTCGAAACCAGCCTGAGCAAGAGCGAGACCCCGTCTCTACTAATAATAGAAAGAAATTAATTGGCCAAGCAAATGTATATAGAAAAAAAAAATTAGCCGGGCATGGTGGCACATGCCTGTAGTCCCAGCTACCTGGGAGGCTGAGGCAGAAGGATCACTTGAGCCCAGGAGTGTGAGGTTGCTGTGAGCTAGGCTAACACCATGGCACTCTAGCCCGGGCAACAAAGTGAGACTCTGTCTCAAAAAAAAAAAAAAAAAAAAAAAAAAAAATCACATGGGCAAGCTTTTTTAATTGAGTAATTTTCACATAATTCATTTTCCTCCTTGAATTTGCATTTGAATTCCACTTTTCCAACAGACTTATTTTCTAATGTTTTATGCACATATATATATGTTTTAAAATATATAATGTAACATATAATACTGTGTATATGTAAAACATTATATATATTCCTCTTTAGCAAAAATAAATGAATAAATTAAAATTTAAAGGGAAATATTTTTTTGTGATTATAAGGCTTTAGTTATCTAAATATCTTAGTGCACAATTGATTGAAACGCAAATATATTTAAAATATTGATCAATAATTATTGAGCATTAAAAAGTAAAGCTGTATTTAGAAATCTACTTCTTAGGTAGAGGAGACTTTTTAAAAATTAGTTTACATATCCATGATGAATATTGATCATTACTAGAATGAGACAAAGATCAGCATAAATACTATCCGTATTTATCACTTTTCCCTGTTGTAAGCCTAAAGAAGCTTCATTCACAGAAAGAAATAATGCAAATGGAAGAAATTTTATTAGGCAATGTTAACTCAAGTTTTTGAACAATTTCCAAGTTACCTGCCCAAAATGACTTAGTACAGTTTCAATAATTTTCTTTTTTTAATGATCATTGAACAACTGGGTTAGGTTTTGCTTCAAGGTTGTTAACAGCAAAACGATTGGAAGCCATTGGTTCTGCAAAAGGATTTGGTATCCAGTCATTAGAATCATTTACTCTATCAGTACAGATACTAATAATTCAAAACAGCCCTGTGATGGATGTTCCAGAGGTTTCTATACCTCAGACAGTGCACTTTTGTAACCTTCAATTGCACGGGAAAGGGAGATAAGCTTTTCTTCTGCTCTGGGAGGAAGAAGGTGGAGAAAGAGGAGGTGGGAACAGTGTAATGGTTGACCAGAGATAACTAGGCAAATACATTTTTAAATGAATACAAATGGAATTTGAAGATATGAAGAAAATTGATTCCCTCAAAGTTATTTGCATATACCTATCCTTTGAAAAGTTTGTGCACACCCAGGGTGAAATCACTGGTCTATCCCAAAAGCTGGTCTGTAAGGAAGCTTTCCATGAGTCTGATGCCAAACTGGGCTGTGGAGATAGGGACCAAGTGGGCATAGTTAAGCTTTCAGTGTTGAATTCAGAGTTTAAATAATTCTTCTTTATTTTGCTATAATGTCCTCTGCATTTAAAAAAGGAAAAGAAAAGAAAAGACAGTGCTGGATGTTAATGGTGATTTTGAAAGCCCTGATTTTCTAAAATCACATGTTGGCCATGCTATGTTGGTCCCTTCATTTATTATGCTTTTTAAATCGTACCAGTCAGGATAGCCTAAGTTAGGCTGAGGTAGCAAACAACTCCAATTCTCAGCAACTTCAGAATCAGTTATATTGCTGCTCACGTTTTATGTTCAACGCCTCTGCTCCTTGCCTAAGACAGTGACAGAGCAGCCCCTGTCTGGGACATCTAGTTCTTGCCAGGGGAAATAAAAATAAGACGTGAAAAACCATCAGCAGTCTATCAAAACTTCTACTCCAAAAAGACACATATCACTTCTGTCTATGTTTCTTTAGAAAAAGCAAGTTCGTGACCTCTGCTGAGTTCAACAGGGTACGAATTTATAAACTTCTTCCATGAAGAGGCAGCAGATATTTGGATCAATATTATAACTTACCGCACCCAAAAACCCCCGAAATCTAGGAACCATTGGTTTGTAGCAAAGAGATAGTTATCATTTTCCCAAATTGGTATATTATATATATAAATACAGACGACCCTTGACCTGCACGGGTCCACTCATAATGTGGATTATTTTATTTATTTATTTTATTTTAGAGATGGGGTCTTTCTCTATTGTCCAGGCTAGAGTGCAATGGCACAATCATAGCTTGCTGTAGCCACAAACTCCTGGGTTCAAGCGATCCTCCCACCTCAGCCTGCTGGGTAGCTAGGACTATAGGTGCACCACCACACCCAGACATAATGCAAACTTTTTTCAATGACAGTTATACCAAGTGTGCCTGCCTCTCCTTCCATCTCCTCCACCTCTTCCTCCTCTGCCAATAAATATATTTTCTCTGTCTTATGATTTTCTTCATAGTATTTTCTTTTCTCTAGCTTAATTTATTGTTAAAAAACAGTACATAATGCACATAACACGCAAAATATGTGTTAACTGACTGTTCATGTTATTGGCAAGGCTTCGGGGCAACAGTGGGCTATTGGTAGTTGAATTTTGGGGGAGTCAAACATTATATGCAGAGTTTTGACTGCACAGGGTTCAGTGTCCCAACCCCTGTCATATTTGTCATATTGACTTTAGATATTTTGTTAAAAAAAGAAACTAAATATTATAGATGAAGTTAAAGCACCCTCACTAACCCTATCCCATTCCTTTTTCAAACCCCTTCCTTTCTAGAAGTAATTCTATTCTGATGCTGTCCTTTGTGTCTATTCTTTTATATATTTACTATAAAAGTGCTTTAAAAATTTACATAATGTAAAAAGTACATCTTTTTGCAACTTGCTTTTTTTACTCAACATTACGTATTTATTATATATTTTAGACATAGCCATGTTGTTGCCTATAGATCTAGTTATTTCATTTAAACCATTCGATAGTACATAATGTGAATAGATCACAATTCATTTATCCATGTTGTAGTAACTTTAGTCTGTTTATAGCTTTTTATTGTTACAAACAATGGCACAATAAGTACTTTTATATATATGTCTATTTGTGTATAACAGAGTTTCTCTAAGACTTATGCCCTCAAAATGATTGAGACATTTCAACAGAGTGACCTTGTAGGGTTTAAAAACCTAATTGCTTTTCAAGTTGAAGCTTTATAAATGGCAGCTCCAAAGGCACAGACTTCATGGGAAATGAGACTCTGGCTCAGTCTTACCCAAAACGATTTTCTTGGCAGAGAGAACCACAGAAAGTCACAAGACTTTACTGGGCCTGTGATCTGTGATAAAGCATTAAAAAGTTTTCCTATGGGCTGCCAGTGATGTGGTCAGTGTCCAAGCAAGTCACGGCGAGGCCAATTTGAGCAGATAAGAACTGAGAACCGTTTGCCCTTCCCTGTGGCTCGATGCCATGTGATAGTGGGGGCTGGGGAGTAGGGCTGTGGTGACATTGTTGTCGCTAGCCAGGATCCACTTCCTGCTTTTTCCATTCTAACAGACCCTGAATTTTGGTTAGATGTCACCTCCACTCCTGTCCCCCATAGCCCACGTGCTTCAGTTCTAGGAATAGTAGGCCTAATGGAACAAAGATTATCCTGTCTGGACCCAACTGCTCTAGAAATGGACATGGAACCCAATTTGGGCCAATGAAAAATGGAGGAGAGACTTCCTGTAGAACTCTGAGAAAGTTCTTCCTTCTCTAGAAGAACTTCCCAAGAGTTGTTTTTCTCTCTTCCTTTGAGTTTGGCTTGTGACTTGTGGCTTGTGTAGGACCGTAATTGCTGCAGTGTGTGGATGAAACTGGCATATGGAGTAAGGCACAACCCAAGGAATTGGAGTGAAAATGAGCTGGAGTCCTTGCCTACTTCTGTGCTTTTAGTAATATAAGTCAATGAGGGCCCATATTGTCCCTGTTTGAATTATGTTTTTCAATACTTGCCACTAAAAGTACTCCAACTGCTTCTAGAGAGTGGCAGGGAGTGTGTGTGGAGTAGGGGAGGGGTTGACTGAGATTAATTTCTGCCAGAAGGTAGAATGAGGGTTTAAAATAGAAATTAAGTTCAATCCTAGACATATATACAAGCAGCCCTTGCTTTGGCTGGTTCTAATATGCATGCATGTTATCATGTTTTAGTTAAAATAATATCAGTCTTGGTTCAAATTTCAGGTACTGTGATACACTGTATTAACTAAATAATTGCATAAAGTACAAACTTTGCTGCTTCTGTCCACAAATCTCTCCATAAATAACAGATGTCCGTCATGACCAATGAGCCATTGTATCACTTCTTTCAAAGTCTGTTGTTGATGCACAAAGTCTGTCTCTTAATGCACATACCAAAGCATGGAGTCATGTTGCCTCTTTGTTTTCCAGTGATAAAGATACCTGGCATTTTAATCCAACAAATAATCAAAAGAGAGAGTTGGCCAGTAAACATGAAAGTGAAGTGCCATTTGAAAGACTCTAGATGTGCAGGTAGAGGAACTTAAGAAAAGTGAACTTACCCATCCAGGTGAGGAAAGTGGTGAAAAGGAAAAAGATGCTCCAGAGGAAGTGCTGCCTGCAAAACGTACAGGCATCAAGAGTAAATCAACTCTTGGAGATATTTTATGCATGACTTTAGTGGGATAAGGTTTTGCATAGAATGTTTGATTCTGGTGAGAAGCTGCTGTTTACTGTACTCACTATTTTCACGTTGCCATTGCATTTTAGGCAACAGCTACCCTGATAACTTAGGGTGCACTATTATGCATCCTTTTCAGCATGGCTTACTGTTGGTTCATACACTCATTGAGCACAACGCTAGGCTCCAGATGAGAATACCTTAATTCCTGCTTCGAAGGATCTCACAGTGTGGTGGGGAAAACAACTCATTCTTTCTGAGAGAAGGACATCTGAACTGGGTTTGGAGGATGCACATGAGATAGCTGACAGAGAAATAGAAATAGGGGTGGGAGGAGGGCAATTTAGGAGGAGGAAATGGCTGGTACAAAGGCGAGGATGTATCAGAGAATGTGAAGAATGTCAGAGAGGAGTGACTGACACACGAAGGAGGAGCAGGTGAGAGGGTTGGTGGGAGATAGGACTGCTGGGCTCTGTGTAGAGATTAGAAAACACTCCAGTTATTTCTAGCAGGAAGGCTTCAGTACAGGTAATTTGGTGCTTACACAATTGCTGGGAGGGGGAGTAGACATCAAGGGGCTGTCGTGTTTAGATCACGTCACCACTGCTGCTACCCAGAGGTCGGGGGGATGCTGCTCCCGCGGGGTGGTTGGGAACAGTATAAAACCACTGCCAATATCACAGGTGATGCACATCCCTGGACTAGACAGTAGGGTAAAGTATGGCTGCTGCAAAAACTGAGTCTGCTGCAATCTGTGCGTGAGTTGCTCCTACTGTAAGAGGAAGAACGGCCCCAGCTTCCTTTCCATTTAACAAATCTTGCCTGAGTGTATCTTACCAACAGGATCACAGCTAGCACTGGGTAGCAAGGGAATCTGGGAAATGTAGTTGCCAGGCTTCCAGCCCCTGTGAGAAAGAGAACTTAGAAGACGAGTGGAAATGAATGCCGAGGGCCAGCCGGCAGTATCTCCCATAGCTAGTGAGGCATGTTGGAACCACACTGCATGGGAACTGGAAGGGCATGCTGAAAAGTCAGGAAAATGCTACATGGGATGCCACTGAAAGTTTAAAAGCAGGATCGTCATGATGAAATTTGTTTTATATATTATAGAAATTGGCTCACAAAAAAAAAATAAAAAAGGAAAAAGAAATTTGTTTTATAAACAAACATGGGTGACACTGTGAGAGCCATCCTCTGAACTGAAAACCAAAACAAAACCAAAACCCAAAAAAACGTAAGCTATATATACATACCTGAAACAGTAATGAAAGCCCTCTAAGATTTTTTTAAAAAAATACTTGTGATAACTCATTCATCCAATATTCTCCCCCCAATTTTTTATTGGATACACATTTTGTGGCAGGTGCAGTGAATACAGACATAAATCATCTATGGTGTCTGCCCTTAAGAAGCTAATATTAATCTTTTTTTCTTTCTAGTGAAGAGTAGTTTTAGAGGGTTGTTTAGAGGATTAATTCATTGCTTTTCAAAGTACCTTCTGCTAAACTCTCATTTTGTAAGATGCTCTAAGAAAAAAATGCTCTCATAATCAAACATGTTTAAAAATATATATATAAAACATATAAGAACATATATAAAAAACTATATATACTATAGTTCTTATGAATTTAAGTCTCTAATAAATAGTATAAACAATCATTGTTTAATTTTGTTTTGCTGGTGTTACTCATTTTTATTTGATTCTTAGTATCAAGTAACAGCTGAGTTCTTCAGAGAGCAGTTGGGGAAAGACTGGATGCTTGTATAGAAGAGCCAGGCAAACTGAAGACTACTAGTGGGCTATTTATAAAAAAGGACTTAGATGTGATTTAGAATGAAGAGGAGAAAATGATTTTAGCTTTAGGTATGATTTCTTAATTTCAAAAGCATTTTTAAGTCGGAAAGGGCATTGAATTAATCAAACTGATCTTCACAATAAAAAGAAACCAATGGCTATTGAAAATTACTTTGATAAGTATGAAACTTATCAAACTTTGGTAAGTATGAAACTAAGTGCCATAACAGTCATCTAGGAAAACGCAAATCCTGGACAATGGAAGCTTGTAACTGTTGTAACAGGTTATTAAATGGTGCGTTTGGCTGTCACACCAAGCTACAAGTATGTTGCAATCCAAAAGTGTTCACTTTGCAAGATTGACAGAGGTTTTGCAAAACTAGCTATGCAACTATGGAATCCCTACACCCACAATAAGGTTGTGAAAGCATTGAAGAAATGGAAATAGAAATGATTTAGTGAGGATTTCTTTGCAGAGTTATGCTGCAATTCCTTGCCTCTGCCACCTAAGAGCCAATAGGGGGAGGTGTTCAGGGTATCATTGGTCTCCCACCTCTTTCCTGCAGTGGGAGGTGTGTTCTGGTACCTGACTTGCCTGGAGGACCTTGGGGTGATGCATAGGCCAGCAATTTCGGCAGTGGAGGGAGAGGTCTGTGAGTTTGGCTGGGTCTTCTCTTCTAGAATCAGGGCAAAGGGCACTGGTTGTGGGCTGATAGGAGACAGTGTCAGCCTGGAAACATTCCAAAAATCCCACCTGAGAGTCTGTGGAGTGGACTGCAGGAAAGCCAGAGGCTAAAGGAGAACAGCAGCTGGAGGAAAATATATTGCCCACATTACAGGAAACTCGAGCAAATGTTCCCAAGATGAGGCCTCTAAAGAACTGTCCACGGGAATCAGCTCAAACATCTGCCAGTCCCACCTCACAACTGAGCAGGGGAGTCTGACAACAGGGCAACAGAGACGACTCTCTGGACATATGAAGAGCTGGGTGGGGGAAATCAGATTAAGTCTGCTTGGACTTATTTAAAAGTGAGGGTTAACAATAGAAACAACAGAATTTGACTTTGAATTAAAGGTGAGCATTTGCTGGACTGAGAAGCATTTAACCTTATGGATACAATGAGAAGACAGGGGGTGGTCTACATTCACCTGTGATTCCTATATTGGATAAACATCAGAATCATCTGGAAGCTCCAACCCTACAGTGATTCGGACTCAGTAGAAATCAGAAGCTCAATTGCGTAGTCCCTCACTACTCTCAAGCTCCCATATAATTCTGATGCAGTGAGTTTTGGTATTTGAAAACCACTTGGGTTTATAAGGGCCTGGTTGGCTATGTTATAACTGTTAATGGTATTACTTAAAACAGTATGCAAAGAAAGCCCACCAAGAAATATAACCAACATCTCTTATTAAATGAATTTTTATTGCTATTTTATAAAGCTTAATATTTTTTCTAAAAAAAAATCAATTTACACATAGTAAAGTTACAAGCAGATAGCTATAGATAATATAGCCATTAGGAAAAAGAGCACAGCTAAATAATATGAAAACAAAACAAAAGCAGTAAGCGGTAATAAAATTAACCCCTACATAAAACTAGCAGTGCAATAAGATAAGCAGAAAGCAGCTTTACATTTTAAAAAATGTTATTTAAATACAGAAATAGCACCTTACAAAAACGAATGGAGAAATGTAAACTTGGTAGGTAGATTCAAGTATAAAAGTTATACCCCCAACTCTTGTACCAGCATGAAAGGGTTTCACAAACCCTGGACAGTGTAGGGCACACACCCCTTCAGTGCCGACTCAAAGCTGCATTTTCTTAGCAGGACCACCAACAATTATTTTTTTCTTTTACTAAATTATACAACGATAGACTCAAGATTGCCATTGCTTCCTCACTACCAAGTCTAGCTCAGCAGCTTCACGACCATCGGTCGTTCTGAAGGAAAGACTTATCTTCCTGACAGAAACAACCACTGCATTATTTTACTTTTACATATCTTAAAGCCACATGAAGAAGTGGGTACTGAATACAAACGTCATTTGTCCTTGGTTTTCTATTGCCAAGTATGGTCACGATGTCATAATATTCTCATTTATGGGATTGCTTCTTAACACCCCTCAAGAACCTGAATTCTTTGAGGTTAATATGGTCATATTGAGAGTAAAATAATAATAATAATAAAAAGGACAGCAAAGAAGTTAAAATAAGTGGAGAACATCCAGGAACAGGGATTTTGTGTTTCCATCTAAATGCAGAACTCTCAGTGAAAATATTTTATGTAAGTTCTTAAGCATGGCAGATTTAAAATGGACATACCCTGCACAGATTTATATGCTGCGTATTCTATAATTTACCTGAAAAAGGCTTATTTTTATTTGTTTCGATAGGAAACCCATCAGTATTAGTTCAGGGTAATCATTACCATGCAACTGTTGACAGCTGGAACTACAGTTTTAATCTACCTCTAGAGAAGACTGTAAAAAAGGGAAAAAAATACCATCTTGTAAACTTTAAAAGTTTAGTGTTGATAAAAATTTCACATAAGTAGCAAATTTATTTAATCTGGCTACCTACCTCAAGTTTTCAAAAATCTTATAGGGGCAATAAGGCTAATATTATCCTGCAGTTAATATAAAGCTACTTTACTTAGACTCCCAGAGTCTCTTAAATTAATATTTTTATTCTTTCATATAACCTTTTATTGGGTCCAAAAATAAAAATAAAATAAAACCCTACACCAGGATTCTAATCTAAGATAGAAGTGTTGAAAGAGAGGAAGAAAAGACGAAGGAAGGAAGGAAGGAAGGAAGGAAGTCATTTACTCTGAAGAGACGAGAGGTAAATATCAGTAAATCTAGGAATACAAAAAACTAGTTTGGCTACTTAACGAACCCCTAAAGTAATGTGGTTTAACAAAAGGAAATTGCATAACAGCTTCCAGAATTGTATTCATGCTAGAACAATGAACTCCTGCACTCACTGTTCTTATTTTTCAGAAGTACCATCTAACTATGGTTTGAATATTCTTGGATATGGAACACAATGTGTCCATTTTCCCTCTTATCCTTCATAACATGAAGAAAAAAGGTAAAAGAAATATTAAAAAAATCACCTATTGCCCTGTATCAGTTTCTACACCATTACTCTTAAGAATTCAACTAAAAGGTCTCATTCAGGTTCCAATTTTCCATATAATTACTTTCTACCATCCTGATTTATTTTACAAACAGCAACTATTAGAAGGCATCCATACCTGATACTCTACAGCTAAAATTTAAATAAAAATCATAGGACATGTAGTGAAGGAAACTGAACACAGTAGGATTTTTAGAAATGAACAGTAAAACCTCACTGTTCTCGGTTATTTGAAAAGCACCCATTGGGCTGCTGGAGTTTATGTTAGTTCTCATGCCCACAGATAGTGTCGGCACAGTTCATTTACAGCAAAGTGTGGCATTCACAGTTATTTTGGTCTTGACATTTGTCATGTATATACATTTTTCCACATTATTACTAGGTTGCAGAATAAGTGCGGGGCAAATTATAGGAAAAAAGGATAAACATTCAAGTCGTCATACCCTGAAAAAAGTGTGTTAGGCTGTAAGTTGTAAACTTTTTGCACTATATCCCATTTCAGGAACAAAATAAATAATACCATAGGATTCACAACTGAAGGTGGCTTCCTGATAAAGCCTAAGGAAGCAATAGCTTTTTTAAACTGCAGAAAGGACGGTTCTCTCACCACAGATTTACTCAGGGCAAGTGGAGATACATGTCAAGAATGCTTACCCTAGTTAAGTGCTAGACAGCTCCCCCTTCAGCAAAACCACAAGGCTCTGGCAGCCTGTTCAGATCTACTTCCAGCAATAAGATGATTCTTGAATCAAAACCACAAAAGTCAGCTGGTGCTTTCACTGTGACACCATGCAGTCAGCCTGAACTCTAACTGGTATTAAATGCACAATTAATAACAATTACTTTCAGGAAAATAGATGATTCACGATGGTGGGAAGTTAATAGAACCAGCAGATGAAAGAGAGAGGAAGGATGTTTGCTCACAACTGAACGGTCTGCATCCTACTTAGGATGTCACCTGTAACACACGGAGATTCAGGTGGTTTGATCCCACCCCCGCCTGGCAAAGAGGCAGGTTAGTCAGCCCCGTTGCTGGGGATTTCTAGTCTCCTCTGGGCGGAGCTGGCGTTTCGCGACTGATTTCTTTCTCTTCTCTTAAGGGCAGGGTCTCCGAGGCTGCCAGGTGTCTTGAAAAAGGTCTCACGCTGCGTGCATTGGGTGCTCTTGGGGGTCACTGGAACAGGTGACTAAACAAAAAAGAGGAAATACAAAAGTGAAGTCAAACTGCTTTCAGTCTCTGAACCGGAAGGAAGCCCTTCCTTGCCCTTTGTCACTATGATCCCGATGGAGCCCTTTCCCTCCTCTTTGCTTTCCTGTCATGCTCATCCCATTTTTCTTCTTTACAACACTTATCACAATTGGAAATTAAATCCATTTATTTGGGGTGCAGACAGGCAGTTTACCAAAGAAGTTACAAATGTGGCACCTAGAGCCAGGGTCTGGGCTCTGTCACAGCTAGCTGGGTGACCTTGGGCAAATTACTCAATCAACCTGTCCCGTAGTTTCTTCATCCCTACAATAGGGATGATAAAAGTACCGACTTCACAGGGCTGTAAGAATTAAACAAGACCATATTTGTAAAGCACCTCAGAGCATGCGAGGCAAATAGTAAACGTATGTGTGTTGGATCTTTCTGTTTATTTGCTAGTATTTATCCTCTCATGTTAAATATTAATCTCCTAAATGTGCTCTAAAATGGCTGGGACCATTATCCTGGTTACTATTTCTTCACTGCCTAGAGAGGTTCCTGGCACGTAACTGATGAGCAAAAAGCATATGTTATGCTATAAGCATCTTGTTTAAAAACTAACCTGTTTGTTTCAATGTCTAGCAATCTATTGAGCCTCTGAATAACTTGTCTAAAATATTTTTGGCCAAACATAACACTTTCTCTAGGAGAGTAAGTAATCACTCTGAATAATGCCTAATGGGTAAGAGGAATTCAACAAATATTTATTGACTGAACTACAAATGGAGTTTGGGGGACAAACATAGTACTGATGAACTTATATTGATTATATACCTGTACGTATGTACATTTTTATGTTTTATGAGTATGTGTACATATATATATACACACACACATTGCCTCTAAATGTCACATTTTAAGAAATAACTGATGCTAAGAATCTTTGAGTTAGTATTAAGACAATCCCGTTGATTGCCTCTATAGCTGTACAATTAAAATTTAGGGTGGTTTCTTTTACTGACCTAATAAAATAAAAGCTTAGAGATCACAGAAATCATCTAAATATTCAGCATTCCTCAATAATCCCCCTTAACTATGCCTATGATAGGCCCCCTCTAATTCTAAGAACAGAATAAAACATATTTTCTATCTGTAAAGCACAGGATTTCTTGTCTCATGCCTCAGTGCTTTATAAAACAAGAAGCTAACTCTGGGTCTGCAATGGAAGCTACGTAGAGCCTGTCCTACTGCCTCTGTCCTACAGGCATGTGGCTAAAATGAAGCTAATTTAACCCAGGCATACTCCATCCCAGAGTGATAGAGTCTTCAGGAAAACTGTGGGTCTCACCTGTTGTAATTTTACTACTGAGACTGGATGTCCCACGTAAATGGGGGACTCAGGTTGTTGGATGACATTGTTTGACCTTGACATCACCGGACTCAGGTTAAGTGAGGGCTGACCCTGGAGCTGAGGGTCTGCAGAAGGGAGTGTGGACGACTTTGGATTAACCATGGCTGCAGGGCCGACAACAAGATGAGCTGTTGATCCAAGGCCAGCCAAGCTGAAATTCATAGGTCCTGTGTTTGGGAGAGCGCCAGGAGTGGAAGAAACCGGGCCGGGCATTGCAGGAGAATAGAAAACAGGAAAAGGGCCCAGAGTCGGAGATGGTAAGACCATGCAAGGAACGCTGAAGGATGGCAGCTGACCTGGAGATGGGCCCACAGTATGAGGGGTTTGACCGCCAGATAAGAGCACATTGAAACCATTTAATCCTGCAACAGAAGCAGAACAAAGTGAAGATCAACACAACGTGAGGATACCATGCAAGTTCACATTCCTCATGGCCCTTTCAAATGAAAGTCCACAATAAATCAAGGAACAATGAAACCCTCCCCCACCTGGCCAGGCCGAGTAGCCCCATCCCACTCCTGTACATCAGTGGCCAAGACTGTGATATCACATTGACCTGTGCAATCACTGGGTTGATGCCTGCAAAGGGATCTTACTGGGAGTTCCGCTGGACTCCAATTGAGGAGGAAAGTGAAATTTGGATGGGAGTAATGACATCTTTACTTTCATAAACTTCCAACTGAAAATTTATATTTCCCTCAATTATGATCACAGGCAACAAATCACAATAGTATTAATAGTACCTTGACTTTGTCACTGGTAAAAAGTACAGAAATGTTCATATTACATCATAGCTATTGCAGATTTCTTAATACACTCTTGAGTTAATTATTAGAACACGGAGATTATGACAGTACTGGACTTGCTGCCAAATCTCTTTATTATAAGTAATTTCAAAAATTGTTTTTTTAATTATAATCAATCTAATTGGCTTCCTTTGTAATCCTATGTACTTAATTCTATACATCTGTAAACATTTGAGGTGGAATCCTTAGGCTTCGCCAGACTGTCAAAGGGTCCATGGCACAGAAGAAGTTAAGAATTCCCGTGTTGGGCTGTAATTTTCACTCAGCAGGGGCTGAGTCTGTTTTTGTTCATCAATGTATCCCCAACACTGAGTATCAAGCTTAGAAGCACAAAAATATTTGCTAAAGGAATAAATCTAGATAAGTGAACAATAATAAATACCTACCTAACCTGTTCCGGCAGGTTAGGCTTAAGCCAGCAAGCAGTCAAGGAAAAATCAAGTTAAGTATCTTTGCATCAAGAGCAGCTTTATGTACATAGTACATATCTTAAAAATAAGTATCTATCATATTTTAGCTTTAATTCAAAATAGTAACACCATTTATTGAGTCTTACTAAGGGCCAGGCACTATTATTCTAAGTGCTTTAGATGTATTATCTTATTAAATTTAATTCAGTTTTCATAGCACCCCCATGAAGCAGGTACTGTTATTATTGCTATTTTACCAATGAGGATGGCTGAATACTTAAGTTCATGCAGATAATAAGTGGTTTTAAGTGTCAAGCCCTCTTACACCAGACGTGGTACTCGACCACGATGATATCCTCAGTACTTCTAGATACACAAGAGCTCAGAATGCTAGCTGCGCATAATGGTTAATCGATGCTAATAGATTCATACAATTATACTAAGCCAATGCCAGATTCAGCTGCATTATAAAAACAGAAGCATGTCTTGAATTTGTTGGGCTTTTTCACCAAATAATGTATTTTTTTTTTAAATCACCTGCCCTAATTATTTTCCCATCATCCCTGAAGTTGGTGAAAGTAGAAGCAGCTTCTCCCTTCGTTTTATAGATGGAGAAAACAAAGGGGCTAAGAGTAAAGTGACTCAGAGGCAACAGACAGCAGCACATCAATGAACCACTTTTGTCAGGTGACACAGACAAACATTTAAAAATCCAATTTAATATGTGACTACCACAAGGGACTCTAAGACACGATGACATCCCTTACCGGCTGGAGACTGCACATAAAGATATTGCAGCAAAGAGGACTCTTTGGTGCTTTCATTTTCTTTTGAAGGCTTTTCAACATCTGTATTTCCTGAAGGATTTTCCCACTCCGAAGAAGCAAAGTCGTTTGCTGTAGCCATTCCTGAAGCCTCCTTTGCAGCAGGGAGCTGGCCGTTCCCATGAGAGTCCTCGAGGGGCGTGGATGCCCTGCCATCCAGAGTCTTGGGAGAGGAAAAGTCTGTGGAATCTGAGGGGTTCTAAGCACAACCAAACCAGGAACCAGAAAATCGAGTCAAAATTCCAGTAGTAAATCTTAATAACAACTTTCTCAACATGGCTAACACATAAACAATAAAGTAAAACAGAGCTATGTGCTGTGCTGACTTTGTGTATGTAAGTTGTTTTTAATTCTATTTATAGGAATGGTCTGAAAATAAATGTTATGTCACATGCATCTATAGGCTTATGATTTCTAAGTATAGAAATGATAGAGATTTTAGTAATAGAAAACTGGCCGTGGTGTTTAGACTGTAAAATTTCTGAGCTGGTAACAAATACAGGGTGTTGATGCTACTTCTTTTGGGGGTCTTATAAGAACTGTGGGCTGGCCCAAGCCATCTTGGTTATATAAGACATATGCCAGTCAGTCTTTCACTTCTGATCTGCAACGCAGGCTAGATACAAAATGAGGAAAATTCATTCTGGCAAGAGAAAGAAGGCAAGGAGAAAGATTCCTAATTAATGGAATGATTTCCATGAAGTGTGCCTAAGGTGACCTACTGCAAACTGCAGTAATGACAGCACTTCTGCTTTCTGAGAGTTTAACTGGTCATATCTCATTAACTTCTGCATGGCTACCAAGTGAGAGATGTGGACAGCTCATATTTTTGTTTTTTCCATTTTGTAGCTAGGGAAACGGAATCACTGGACACTGAAGAGGACTGACCAAGCACAGACCCTGACTCTGGAACTCAGCTGCATCCTGGATTAAGATGACTATTTCAGTGATCCCAACTTGTTTGAAAAAAAGGATGCAAAAAAGACTGGGAGAAATACACAAACGTGTTAATAGTGATTGCCTCTATGTGGTAGGATTATGGGTAAACTTTTTTCTTCATACTTTTTAGCATTTTATACAAAGTGTGACTTTTATAAAAATCACTTTTCTTACAGTCCTATATTAAGGGAGGATTTTTGGGAGAGCTAGTCCAGATGCTTAATTATGCAAATGACACACGAAATAGCCCATATTCCAGACTCCATTGCTTATTAGTGTCTGTGTGTCTCCACTAGGAAGAAGCTCAGGGCTAGTGGGATGTCACCAGACACATCCACCTGCACTCCCTTACCTTGGGCATGACGAGCGACAGGGGGCTGTCTTCGTATTCCCTACTTTGTCTTTTCATGGCTGGCTCACCCTCCTCCTCAGGCTTCCTCTCCTCACAGAGGCGCTTCTGAGCCAAGGGTGCAGATGACAGCTCTGCTGCAGCTGGGGCTTCCGAACTTGTGCTATCTTTCTCTGACCCTGACCCTGGGGATGGCCCCTCCTGCAGGCTCCCGCATAGCATGAACAGGGAGGATGAGGGCACATACACCAAGGGCTGGCCAGCAGGCAGAGCTGGTTTCAAGCTCTCCATGGCAGAGGCTACAGAAGTGAGTGAGACGTTTACTTGTCCATTCAGGCCGTTCTGCCTGGAGAATGCCTGCAGGTCCGTGTGAGCAACAGGAAATACTGGGTGGGCTAAAGTATTAACGCAATATTCTGCATCAACAGAGAGGACAGGGAAAGGAACAGCACGGTCCAAGCTGCTTGACGAAGGCCCCACTCCCTTACTGGCAAGGGCTTTTCCCCTATAATAAAGAGAAATATAATGAGTTCCATCAAGTTGGCACCTTCAGCCAACTCCTGACCCTTTGCTTCCCCAAAGAGAGCCATATCAAGTGAGAAGTGAGATAATACTGCTCAGGCAGATATTAAAACACAGTCCCGGGGCACATATTAGCTCACCCTAGAGCCAAATGACCAGGTACAGCCTGGATGGATGGGTAGGGTTCGGGGTGGGAGAGCCAATGTGGGAAGAGCCATTGGAATCTCAGGTGAGAGCTAACCCTGGTTCCTGTTCCTTCTTTTCCCCATCTAACAGTTATTAATTACTGAGCACTTACTCCCTTGCCAGGCGTGTAGATACTATTCTAATTAGCATAATATTATAATAATTTTATCCAATTATGCTCATAATAGCTACTTTCATCTCCCCTAGTTTACCAGTGAGGAAAACAGAAGCTCAGAGGTTAATCAACCTGCCCAAGGTGAGCCAGCTCTACAGTGGGGAATCTGGACCCCACAACACATCTGCTTGATGGCAAAGCCCCTGTTTTCAGTCACTGTGAGATCCAGGCTGGACAAAAGAGACTAGACCAGACTTTGACTTAGAGAAAGACTAATGTGTGAAGTCTCAAACCCAGTGTGAAGTAAAGAAGTGGGCACTGAGGGAATAAACAAACTTAACTACTAAAGTATTATTTTCTTTCCTTCTTGTCCCATTCTGCTCAGCACTACTAAAGAGTTTTTGGGCAGCATGTGTTCAAAATGAAGTCTCATCAATACATGAGATCATAAACAATGGCTTGGCCTTTTATATAGAAAAATTTCCAAAGATTCAAAACCACATTTATGTTTTTAATATACTTTTAGGAATAGACGAGGAAAATCCTTTAAAATAGTTAACAGAGGACAGAAATTTCTTTCAGCCTTTTCTGACGGAATCACGGAGACCTATTTTTCCCCCATCTCACTGTCCACTGTGCTGCCGGGAATAAAATGGAGTGCCCTGGGCTGCAGAGATGAGCCATCTCTCCATGCACAGCTCCCTGAGTGAGTAACTGGCATTGCTCAGCTCTACAAAACTCAGCACGCCGCCCACACTGAGTACATCACACACCATCCCACCCCTAGTGGTCACCTTCAACCTCCCCGTCTCCACCAACAGTAGCATCCTCACCCAACACCCAGATGTTCTTTTTGATGTCTTTGTCTACTTTAGTGAGTCTTGCTGACTCACTGTCTTATGCTGATTTCCCTTTCTTTCCATCTCCAGCTGACATGGCTTAGATCTGCCCCCACAGCAGACCAGAACGACTACAAACACTCTGTTCTGCATCTGCTGCTCTAGAGCCGTTCTCTGCTTCTACTCCCACCTGCTAAAAACAGCCAGAATGATCTTCCTCAGTGAGCCTTTAATAGGTCTTTACTGTTCCTGTGATAAAATCAAACTCTTCTGCTTGGCTTTCAGAGCTTTCTGCCAACTTGACCTACTTACCTCTAGTACCTAAGCTCTGCTTCTGAATGACTTTTCCTTTTACTATCCTATCTGGACAAAGCATTACAGCTAAACTAATCAGCGTTGGGTCCCTCTACTCTCTGACTCTGCCTTATAATCTGTTTCTTCCCTATCTATCATTAAAAACCTCCCTCGTTCTCTCTTTGGCGTTTCTTCTGCTTTCTCTGATGTTATATGATGTCTTTCAAAATCAGACCCCATATTTAAGTCAGACAGCTTGGGTTTGAAGGCCAGCTCTGTGCCTTATTAGCAATGTGACCTTGGATAAGGTCCATTCAGGTTTCAGTCTCCTCTCTGTAAAATAAGGATAATAGTACCAACCTCAAAAGATTGTTATTGTGATCCAATGGGTTAATACACATTAAAGCCCTTGGAACAGTACCTGGTAGTCAGTAAACAAAGTTAGCTATGATGAAGACAGAGTGATTTATGAGACTGTGATGCTCAGTGTCATGTTAGTAGCGAAATGTCTTTTTCTAGTGTATTTATCTTTTTATTTTGTTCCCTATCAGCTATCATAGCTCACGGGATAAATATTTCATACTTTTGTGTACTCAGTGCTACCTCCCACACAGTGTTGGGCACAAAAAGGAAACTTATCAACTCTTAATAAACAAATGGCTAGCAAATTTTATCTTTTAATGGATGGCATTTCAATTTAGTCAAAGTTAACACTAGGAAATAGAAAGAATATGTGTTTTTCTAGACTACTTACTGTGAATTGTTTTCTATTTTCTGTCTGTAGACAGCTGCTAGACTTCCAATTTCTAAAGAGTAGCCACCTGATCCTGAAAAGGAAAACGAAGGTTTAACAAATATAGAAAGAGACTTATCTATACCAATTATATACAGCAGGATTCATTATCCTCAGCTTAGAGATTACAAGAGTATCTCAAATCCATTCTGATTTTGATTAAAAGACAACTTTCCAGAAGCTAGCTGCTATGGTGAATTCAGATGTCATCAAGAACTAGTAAGAAAACAAAGTGTTGCTTTGTAAGTCTGATGAATTTCTGAGACATATCAAACAGGCCAACCACTGCAAGCCAACTGATCTTCAAGGCTGACCCGGGTCAATTTTAGGCATGGGGCCATTCACACACTGTGAAGTCAGCATCTCCTTTGCCCCCAATAATTGTTTCACTTCAGTCAAGTGAAAAGTAGGCCTCTGGAAAAAACAGGCAGGGCCTAGAGAGTTAGCTCATATTAAAATGCCAGCATGTGGGTAGGGCTACAATTACACAGCAACTGATGGATGCCATGGATTAAGCAAGGGCAAGACACCTTGTTCTTCTCTGTACGGGCTGCTGGGTTCCGAGTTCACCTTCCTCTGGATCCTCTCAGAAGCCTGAACTGTGTTAAAAGAACTGTGACGAGTCAGCTTCTGTTTTGCAGAGACTTGAATCTCACCATATGTTTCTCTTTTCAATTCTGGTAAGACAGATGCAGAAACATCCACTAGTTCTTCATCTAAATAAATGAGAGAATTGGTAGTGTTCTTATACAGCTATAATACAGGACAATTTTAGTCTTTTAAAGAGATAGCTTTGAGCCTATAATTGCAATGGAGCTACCCTATAAATCAAAGGAATTTTATGAGCCTTGCCTCAAACCCCAATTTCTTTCGATGTACTAATTTTTTTTCAAAAGTTAGTGGATGACTATAAAATGAGATTGAATCCATATATATTCTAAAATTATTTGAACTGCAACAAAAGTAGAGCAAGATGTTCTTCAACCCAAATTAGAATGAGCCCGACATTTTAGATGCTCCATTTGAGCAGAGGGTATCAAAGGAAAATCCGACCATGCTCAGCCCAACATGCACATTTTGAGATTCACTTTCAAGATTAATTGAGACCAGCCTCCTCTGCCACAGACCTAGAGCAATGAATATGAGAATCTCTATTTTCTATTAGGCTTTATTATTTCTCTCTTATGCAGTAGGAAGCTCAGTTACTAAGTGACTAAAGAAATAAGTTCAGCAGAAATCTCATGGTTAAACTACTGCAGAATAGTGAGGGTAACAGAAGGTTGGGTAGGCCTTAGAGGCACATTTTGTGCTTTAAGAAGCCTATGTGAAGTCCAGACAGAATTTTCATTATGGACTCAGACAGCCATCCTGTTGTCTAGATGGTCGTTCCTACCTTGTTCACTTGTGCTAATTTTTTTAAGCTTAAAGCATGAACGTTTTAATTATAAAACTGATTTAATAAACTGAAAGGCCCAGCTAGACTTACATTTTATAAAGCACACACTTTCATGTTAATGTAACTTTAAAATTGAAAAAAAAATTACCTTTATGGTTTTCTTTTTCTTATAACAAAAGCCCAATAAATGGTCCTTTTAGAAAAATCAGAAATTACAAAACCAAAAAGGTTACTAGGTCAAGCAAGTAATAGGGACCCATATTTGCCTCCTTGATATATGTAAAATATTGGACAAAATATATAAAACGATGGTTCTTAAGGCACTGGACATCAGAACATGAAGGGCAGTGAGCCCTTAGAGACAGGAATCTAATGAGGGGAGCTCTATGATTGTTCTAGCTTACTGTCTGGAAAATGTTTCTAGTTGCGATGCAGAGAAGGAGAGCTAGACAGAGCCTGGTGGTCTCCCTAAGTTGAAGATGCAGCTGGGAGTCCTGAAAAACCAAGGCTGTTAGAGTTTGCAGGGCAGAATGCTGGAGAGGAGAGCTGTACAGAAAAACAATGGTGGGGGTCTGTATAGAGTCCCTCTCAAATGTTCAGTGGAGTACCAATGTATGTGAGGAAGCTACCCAAGGTCGGGAGAGTACCACTCAAAAGGAGTGGAGGGGCCGGGTGCAGTGGCTCACGCCTGTAATCCTAGCTCTCTGGGAGGCCGAGGCGGGCGGATCGCTCAAGGTCAGGAGTTCGAAACCACCCTGAGCAAGAGAGAGACCTCATCTCTACTATACATAGAAAGAAATTAATTGGACAACTAAAAGTATATATATGAAAACAAAAATTAGCCGGGCATGGTGGCGCATGCCTGTAGTCCCAGCTACTTGGGAGGCTGAGGCAGAAGGATTGCTTGAGCCCAGGAGTTTGAGGTTGCTGTGAGCTAGGCTGACGCCACGGCACTCACTCTAGCTTGGGCAACAGAGTGAGACATTGTCTCAAAAAAAAAAAAA